>JBBPMK010000021.1:139466-151892 GCA_038090295.1 Boletus semigastroideus | reverse complement strand
CCGGGAGGAGCAGACCGTCTCGAGTTATGCAGCGGCCTGGGCCACGGCGGGGGAACTACACCAAGCATCGGATTGCTCCGATCTGTAAGGAAGGTAGTTCCACATGTTCCTATAGTGGTGTGTTCCCTTCGGGTTCCGTAGTCGTCTGCTGACCATCATGGAAAGGCAATGGTCAGACCTCGCACAGGGGATTTTGCGTACAGTGAAGAGGAGGTGAATGTCATGCTTCAAGATATCTATGCGTTCAAGGAGCATGGCGTTCAAGGCGTCGTGTTCGGTGTGCTCACTGCGGCTGGTGATGTAGCTGAAGGCGTGGTCAGACAGTAGGTCTCAACGCCCTTTTCCAAAGTAAATATTGACTTTAAGCGAGACTCATCTCGGCAGCGGAACCTCTAGAAGGTGAGCCGTTCTGCCATGCTACCATTCGAGGCTACCCTTGCGATGTAGTTTGCTTCCATCGAGCATTTGATATGACCCGAGACTTGAAGAACGGTATGATTGATGCCCTACAGAAGACATCGGAATAGCTTACTCGCACACCAAAGCATGGAAAACATTGTCCAAGATGACTGGAATCGCAAGAGTGCTGACAAGGTAATATCGTCTATCAAGGTAACCAGGGTCCTGGAGGCTGAATCGGGATCACCTCAAGTGGTCAGCGTAAAGTTGTCACCACCCCAGAGGCCCTCGAGGCCTTGGCATGGATGTTTGACTCTGCTGGCATTTCGTATACGAAGGTTCTCCCCGGCTCTGGTATTAATATTTCGACCATTCCAGCGTTGTGCAAGGCTCTCCTGTCACACGGACTGCAGGAGATCCATCTGAGCGGTGGTAGATGGATAGATGGTCGTTCTGAACACAGACCTGAGGGACTAGGAATGGGTGAGTGGTGTATTTGGAGGACCGACGAAGAGGCTGTCAGAAAAGTGAGAGAGTTCGTAGACAAGTTTTGTAGTGCAAGCCAGTGACGAGTGTAACCGACGTCACGTGACCTGCGGCCTGTTAATTGACAGAGCGTGGTTGGAGCGCTTTCAAGATAATGGGCATTTCGCCGTCGTCTCCCCCAACGCCAGGAATATTCGCCTGAGAGACTCGGAGAAAAAAGAGGGTACCTTTCAAATGACGATGAAGCGAGAGTTGGAAGCATTGGCGGGAGAAGTTGACCTAGACAGCCCTCGAATGAAGCGACGCAAGGAGCTCCCCGCGCCGACGGAGTCAACCGTCCAACCAGCCCATTCATCCACAGCAATAAATAGCGATGCAATCGTTCATGATACGGACGGCAACGTCGTTGATGCAGGTGGGTTGAAGGACCAGGCAACCAAGTGGTGGCAGGCGGTCAAGGATGCAGTCAATAAAGAGTACGTTACAAACCATGCTTTGCGCGCCGCTTTGCCAGTTTTCTTTTCTGACGCTGGTCTACAAATGGCTGAAAACATTTTTCAGAGGCAACATATGCTCTCCAGCTTTCATGCGACTACCCTCCAAACGCCACTATCCAGACTACTACAACGTCATCACAAGTCCTATCTGCCTGGACGACATCAAGAAAAAAATTGATGACGATAATTACTTTTCCCTCGACGATGTTCGCCTGGACTTTGAATTGTGCTTTACCAACGCTAAACGATACAACATGAAGGATAGTCAAATCTGGCTGGATGCCAAGTTCCTACTCGTTAGTATTTTGTGATATTTTCTCCGTCCAATTCTGTATATGTCCACAGAAACTCGCCAACAAGGAGTACACCAAGCTGACTGGTAAGAAAGTGAAGAAAAGTAGTGACCATGACGAAAACGGCGAGGAAAAAGCCGAAGGTGATGGTGACGACGACAAGAAGAAGAACAAGCCACCGAATATGAACCGGCTGCTCAAGTCAAGGCTACAAAAGCTCGTAGAGAAAACGGACGAGGAAACGTGCGTTGTGTAACTTTTTTTTCAATCAGTTACACCTAATTCGATTCTTCCAGACATCGCGTCCTTTCTGACGTGTTCATGGAGATGCCATCAAAGAAGGATTATCCTTCATACTACAAGCAGATAAAACGCCCAATGTGTCTCGAGTACATCTTCGTATGTCAACACACGCATTTATGCAGAGTCGTATTCAATTCCAACCCAGAAACGATTAAAACGCAAGGAATACACTACTTCCGAGGAGTTTGCCAACGAAGTTGAATTGGTTTTCTCCAATGCCCTTGAATTCAACCAAGAGCACAGCCAAATATGGGAGGACGCTAGTACCCTTCGGGTTAGTATGTCCTCTGTTACGGTGTCACGACATTCACAATTATCATAGGATTATTTCCGACAAGTCATGTCCGATCTGCCTTCGCCATATGCCCTCCCTAGGTACGCGAAAACACCAGGTAGAATCAAGCTTAAAGTCCCGAACGCATCGTTTGGAACGACAACCGCTCCACAGTTGTCAGCGGATAGCTCGGGTATGAAATCTACGCAGGACCGTACCACAGGTTCCTTGACATTCCGATTACCCGGTTCTGGTACCGTCGCTAGGAGCCCCGTGCAAGCACACGAGTCGTTGCCTAAAACAACCCCAAATCTACCAGTTACACCTGTAGCTGGGATTTCCGCGGTCCAACCTCTCGCGCCGAAACCTACACCTACTCCAACCCCTGTCTCGACATTCGCTCCAACCGAGTCCTCGCGTTTATCAACCCCCGTCCCTACGCCCACTCTAGCAGTTGCGACGTCAAAGGCTAATGTACCTTCCTCTCAACTTGCCAGTCAACCTCAGTACTCGTCCACCCCACAATATACGCATTATCCCAATGCAACATACCACCCTACAACGCAGCCTATCGCCACTCCGAAACCGACGGCGCCCGCAGCTTCGACTGCAGCCAACCAGCTTCATAACGCTCACTCTGTCTCGAGATCCCCTGCACCATCACTGAATGGGCACAGGCTTTTGAGGGAGGTGTTCATCACCGTGAAACCCCGAGAAAGATTCTTCTTGCTGGACCATCGTGACGGAGTCAAGTCATGGGCGATGAAACTTGGTCATGGTGAGATATCCCTGACTGTAGCAGACATAAAGTTTCTCGAAGACGAGGACCGAGATAGTAGTGATGAAGATGCTGAGACCCGCGATATTGAGGAGGAGGAGGAGGAGGAACCTTTGCCGAGGAAACGTGGACGCGGCCGTCCGCCCAAGAACTCAAAGGTCAAGGCTAAAGCGAAGAAATCTGACACTTCAGGAAAGAAAGCTTCAAAAGCGCCCACCCCATCACGCGAGAGCATCCAGGTTCTGTTGAATGGCAAACCTGTCGATGAGAAATCCGAACAGGGGGCCTGGGATGTAGAATTGCAAAGCGGTACGAACGTATTAGAAATGGGGGAGAAGGGTGGTCATGTCTGGAAAGTGTACTTGGAGAGGATGACCATCGCTTGATTGGGTAGCTTCTAGCCTTTATAATCCTTCGCTCTCGCTCTCCAGGTATCTATCGCTTATTGTATCCCTCATCGTAACATTTATTCTATCATGACATTAGTGATTCCATTGTTCATTTAAACGTTGGGAGTAATGAAAAGCTTCAATTCCGAAGCCCTAGTCCATCGTCGTCAGACATCACACTAATCTCATCTCTCACGTCCAATTCATAATCTTCCGGCTCTTCGGGCTGATACACTCGGTATCTTCCTGACCTCTCCACCTCACTCTGGATATACTCCCGTAGCATTTCTTCCCTATTTATTGGTCGAACTTCGTAGCCTTCCGATCCCCGTCGTACCCCCAACCGGCTATACCCGGCTTCAGGGTCTGTATCGGTCTCCGTAGAGTAGGATCGGGGCGGGAGGGAATCATGCTCAAATTCTGGATGGTAGGGAGGCAGCGCGGATGTGTAAGCACGAGTAGACAATTGTTCCTCAACGGCGCGCGGGCGTGCATTGGAAGGGTAAAGGGCGGGGTTAAAGTCGCCGTTTTCATAAGTCCAGGGACTATTAGGGAGCTTGAATGGTTTTTGGTGCTCTAATGCCGGGTCCCTCGGCGGCCAATTCTCAGTATCTTGGTCTGGGATGCAGGTATCAGTTACTTGTGCGCATATACCGACAAGGAGGAGGGTAGGAACACGCGACTCCCGTTCCCTCCGAGTGCCGGGTACGATGCAGTTACTGTGTACTACTCACCAATCCCGATTGACAATTGAAACCTCAGGCCGGTTCCTTCAGGGACTGTGGGACAACACCAATAAAGTGGATTGCTGCCCAGAATAGAGCCAATGTTCTTCGAGACTCCTAAATCCTATCCAGAAGTTAGCGGACATCAGGGGGGGGGGACTTTTGGCACATACGTATGGAAACTTGATCTAACAGTGGGATGAGCTGACGTAGCACGTTCAGAAACAACTGACTCACCTCTTGTATCTTGCCGTTGTGTTTGAGTGTGGCGGCCTTGTCCTTTTCCCATCCTTCAATCGTTGTGGTATTGCTTGTCAAATTATAGAAGTGATATAAACTGCAGTATTTTCAGCTCGAGTTTCTCACAACCGACGAAAACAAACCTAAAAGCGCCAACAGCAAGGACAACTGGTATCACGAATACGTAATTCATAATGAGGCAGATGAGCTCAAAACTAGACGGATCATCCTAGACCCAATCAGGGCGAAAAATTCTGATTGTGGTGGGACTCACATAGTATCTGCTTTTCATTGTGGCTATAACCCTCCGCGTTATCATGGAAAGGTGATAGGTGCATGTGACATCCACATAAAACAAGAAGCGAAGAAAATAACCATAGTTGAAGTGACCGATGCAATTGTTCACCCAAGGGCAGTGGTGATCTGAACCAGGGCGATGAGGAACATAGGATGCTGACCATGAAACAGCGCAAACCCATTCGAAGCACGCATCTAAAAGGCCAAGTCAGAACTGCGGAGTACAAGAGGACGTCTTGACCGACCGATTGCACTCTCTACAATGATGTGACCTCGGGGGTTTGTATTTCTCACAAGTGCGACAGTACCGGGGCCCTCCCGTGAGTTTCTTGACTTCGTATCCCTCGCCGGCATGGAAGTTGGGTTCCTGGACCTGGTGTCAGACAACTGGCACACGACACGAAAAACAGCCAACCTCACCCATCCATCGGGCACCCGACCAGGGTCAGTGAATATGCATAGGTAGTAGTTCCACAGCAACATGAGCGCCGATACACTGCATGACATGTCATGGCAAAGTCAAGCAGACAGAGAAGCGACTTGCTTGAATGGCACGAGTAGCGCTATGAACTCGACGGTCCATTCGCGACCATACCAAGGCCATATGATGAATATCTGTGAAGTGAGTACGGGGAAGAGTATTAAAAGCAGCACAAAGCTGATGATGAGGACGGACAACAAGGGATGCATAAAGAAGAGAGGCGCGGTCCTGACAAATCTAGTTCACTTGCCTGCCATGCTACAACATCGTGCTGTAGTACGGCGTTCAACCTCACAGTGCCGAATTGACGGTCGACGTTCTTGTAGGTTTCAATACACCCTCCAAGCTCGTACTGACACCAAGGACCACAGTCGTGAAAACGACGACGAATGTGGAGAACAAACCTTCTTCTATATTATCACGTATGTCTCGCATGAAGACTTGTAGTTTATCTTCTTATTTCCTCCAGGTTTAAGCAGCAAAACGCAGTCAAGTGTTCCTCCTGACGCTGACTCGCAACGCAAGAGTCGAGATGACAAAACACCTCGGGCCACTTCTTTCATCTCAACTCGTTCTGCACAGAAAAGGGATCATGCCGCTGCGAAATGGTTTACAGGCATTCGAGAGCTCGACATTAGCAATGTGGACCAACCCAAGTCGTCGTCGCGCAAAAGACGGTCCGACTTTTCAAAGCCACATGAAATGAGACCCAAGACAGACCTGGATGCACTGTTCGCGCCTTCCACTGTTCACTCTGCTGTCTCGTTACGGCTGCAAACCAAAAAAGAACTGGGTGGTGACTACACCAGCTACCTTCCTGATGGGTGCGCGGATCCATATCGGCTCCCTGTAGCCTACGCTCGCTTGGTTCTTGGCCGCAATAAGCACATACCCTTGAGAGCGCAAACTGAAGCCTTGGATATCGTCGAGGGAGCGGTTCAGGGAAAAATAACCAGGCAGGGTACGAGGTCACTTCATGCTCAGTCCTGACTTGGCTAAGGATGGTGTTATATAGTCGTTTAGAATGTCTCCGTCTACATCGCTGGTAACCTGAAATAAACATAATATACGAGAAAACTATGCATGCGAAATCTCCGTAGGGTGTGATGTAGACGAATGCTCGGGTAATGAAACAGAAGGTACACTAGCGTCCTTCGGCCCATCACTAGCACTGACGATCGTCGGTGAACATGGGCGAATCCACTCTGGGAGCTCAAAGTCCCTTACTTCTTCCAAGCTCTGGGGGACTTTGGTGCCGAAGGCGGTCACATGCCTTTGCGTTTTCCGCACGTTTGGTGCAGATTGATTCCGAAGAGCCCATTGCATGAGCACGCATGGTTCAGCCTTAAGGGCAGTCGAATGTGAAGACCTGGAGGTAGCATATTCAGGAGTGCTATGGGAAGGAGATTCTGCATCGTCAACACGTGACGCCCGATAACGTTTGTAGGGTCGGTCCGAAGACACAGATAATGTATCCGACGAAACTTTGGAGAATGGCTTTGTGGGCGAAGGAGTGTGTATAGAGTTCGAATTAGCTCCAGGGGAGCCCACCCCCTTGTGTCGAGTTTGCGGAACTTTGATTTTTAGAATGATTGACGGGGTAGGAGGTTTTGGCGAAACTTGGCTCCGAGACTCCTTCACGGTGGAGTTGAACTCTGTGCTACACACGTCGGAGCCTTGCGGGATCGTGCTACTGGGTCTGTTGGCATCTCTAAGATCTGCAAGCTTCTTCTCGGAAGGGAGAAGAGTTCTATAACGTTCCTCGAGGACGGACGCGACTTGAAGCATTTCTTGTCGGCGCCTCTCGCCTTCAGCATGAATCGGGGAGTCATCGGTCTGGGTATCAGACAAGCTGACTGCCAACTCTTCGTCCGCAGCGGGCGGAACGGAGAATGACGCGGCAGGCAAACCAAGGAACGCAGAGCTATCTATAAGTCTGAGCTGTTCGATACGTTCCTTGAGCTTGTACTGCTCGTGCTTCAACTTCTCCTTCTCGCGCAGGCGCTGCCGCTTTTCGCGGAATTCGTACTTGCGATGACGCTTCTCGTATGCCGCATCAGACGTGTCTGCGTTGTCCTGCTGGGGATAGCCGGGACGAATGTGATTACACGTCATATAAAACGTGATTAATTGTGCGCACCTCTCCTGATGACCGAGGCCTGAAACGCCCCCCGACGGTTGCCTCCTCAAATAACAGGGAGAACTCGGGTGTCTGAATGTTGAGCTGCTCCCGATAGGCCTGTATAACATCAGCGCGGTCGAAGTAACGCTGGTTGGCAACCGTATTGAGGCCGAAACTCGATGATTTTGACGAGGGCTGGAGGAGCGCCGAATTGGTTGTCAGGAAGAAAGGTGTGTCTACAGGAATGAGTGGCTCGTTGTCGGCTGTGATGTGCAAAAAAAATGAGAGTAGAACGACAACAAGGGACCGCAGTCACGAACATCGACGTTTTTGTGCATCCAAAATCATCTGGTCGACATCACAGCTTCCTATCCCAGGGCCACCACGACGAGAACGTGTGGGTAGCACACGTTTCTGGCGAGGATGTGGAGTTGTTAGATGGGATGTGTCCGCCATGGACGTCTTGGCCACTGCGGCGATGGACGTGTTTCCACAATGCTGGTGACGGCGAACGCGAACTTTGGCTGGTGGTACAATTTCAAGGTCGAGATAGAAGATGGCGACTGGCACGACGTAGACCGTCCACGGCGTCGTAGGAAACCGCGCCTGATGTAAGAGGCTAGTACATTGCTACCTACTAGGCCTATGCATCACCAGCTTCGATGAACAACCAGCCATCACCACTCAGGGCTTGGACCGCGTCCACAACTCTCCCCCTTGGCACCAGCACATAGTCTGTATTCCTAGTTCCGTTATCCAGTAGAGTAGTCGCTGTCATTCGAGAGACCTGCTCACCAGGTAGAAATAACGAATACAGGGATCCCAGCGTCCTTGAGAGGCGCTGTAAAGGCACAGATCACACCAATCAGCTCTACCACTTTCAGTCAGCCCACCGGGAACCCGACGAGGCAATGGCGCGAACCAAATTCCATCGGACCCGCTATCTTGATGCATTTCCATCCTCCAACATCTCCCTCTACCTCTGACACGACGGAAATCTCTTCTGCCGTTCGAGTGATCGAAACGATTCCTGACGTTGCCTTACATAGCCCCTCGAGAGTATCAGACGGCATTTCATCCGTTGAAGCATATTTTTTAATGGAGAATGACTGCGCTAGGACGTTCAAACGAAGGCATGGGTGGTTGATCGGCGGGGACATGAATATGCACCGAGTCGGTCAATTCTTCTCAGACTTCACGATATTACAAACTACATGTAGTAGACCGTCCGGGGTTAGTCAACCTGCCTTGGGGAGGTATTGAACACCAGTAGATGGACAGGAGCTACTGGTGAAGGAGGGGGCACCTGCATGATAATCAGCACCAAGGCCCAAAAAATACGGAATAAAGTGGCTCACTGATGGGAATAAAGGTGCCGTCGATGACTGATCCCTGCAGGTAAAAGTACCATTCAATTGTGTTCAGACCACTGTTCGAGCACCCAAGTACGGGAGTGTACTGTCCCGAGCAATCTCAAATACAAACACCGCGTTTGAACTATGCACTTACACCTCCAGAAGCTGTCGTAAGTGCGGAGAGGATATCCGACAATGTATAGGTTGCCGATGTAGAAGGTGTAATACCAGCACCTGCGAGCCAAGTGTATGTGGGGAGAGTCTGGAACAGTCTGACAATTGTCTCGCAGTATGCCACAGCCTTTGCGAAACCGAATCAAATGTGAGCGCAATTCCTGACTCGTCAGCGACTTACCTCCGCTCCTTGTGGGCTCCCGGCTGGGAGGCAGGCGGGTTCAAGCGTGCTGGAACTCATTTTCAGAAACCACACGAGAACGAGCGGTGGACATTCTACCTAAAGCAAGTGCCATGCGCTGCCCATTCATGCTAGTGCTGTCAGCAAGATGACATGGCCGAAACACGACGTACATCCCAGAGTTGCTCGTTGTTGCCATTGTTGTTCAACCAGTATTGTTGCATGTAGTCCAGTGTAGAAGTGGCGCCTTGCTCCGAGAGAAGCTGGACAACGTCAGTTTGACTTGCCTCTTGGAAATTGCCAAAGAGATTGCACACCTGAGAGACGTTGTAGTTTCCACGGGACGAGTCACAATATTCCTGGTATGTGCCATCGCAACTGTGGGTACCATGACGGATGAGTATCAAGTGCATGTACCCCCTTAATGAACGCACTTGTCATTCCACAAACCTGAAAACTGGGTAAAGTTTGATGGTATTGGGTCGCAGAACGATCACTCACCATGAATAGTCCAGCTGGTGGGAGGGCTGCCAGCTACATTAGTGTCCCAGAACTTCCAGGATTACGATCAGTAAAAGACGGTATACTTGGCATAGACGGAGCATACCTGAGTTTGCAACAACAGACCCTACAATACAACAAATAAAGTTCACAATGGTGATTGATCAAGGCGTGAAAAGGAACATACACTCGGGTACTCGGCACAGCAAGTGTTGGATGGTGGGGTTGTAGACTGACAAGAGATTGGACTGCCTGTGGGACAGCCAGAACTGATATCGCTCAGGAGGCGAGGAATGGTGGTCGCGGCCGACGACCCGGAAAGTATCGCTAACAGAATGAAGGTCAACATCGTCTTCAACAGGATATCTACAGGCCTAGATATTTATATTGATGGACGCAGGCACGGTTTGGCAACTTTCCAGAGTTGGATGCATCTTGGTCAGGTTCTGTCGCACAATGAGCAACGTTTGGTGAGGTGACTTCGCGTATCCTTGACGGTCCACGCGTCTCGACTGCCGCAACGATGTCACATGTCCTAGCAATATCACCCAACGGGGGTCGAACCCAAGAATAGTCTCAATCACAATCCAAAGGAGAAACCGAGGCCATGGCGGATTGTTCTGAAGGTACATATCAACCTGGACGGTATAGAGCGAGGTGCTTGCCAATAAATCCAATTCGATAGTCTGCAGATGGCTGGACTACATCGGTCTATATGTATCCCCTTCACCTTCAGAACCAGTGCTATTGTGCGTTTTCCATGAGTCAACCCAATGGTGTGGTGAAATCATGGGGTCATGCACGTTCTGAGAAGCCCATGGAATCATGTGTTCGGTCGGGAAATTAAGTCCAAACATAGATGCGAATCTCGGATTGATGTGTGGCTGGACGAAAGGTTGATGATAACCTTGGATATCATCGGTTTGGGGAGAGACCCAAGCGTTCGATGTCGGTTGAACGAACGGATGGGGTGGGATCGCATCCCTGATTTGTCCATGCCCTATGGCACGTTCGACCGCCCGTGAGGTCGCCGGATGCGACTGAAGTGAACCTGAGTCGAACGTTCGTCGGGGTGCGGTAGTCTTGTGACGATGCCCTCGCCTCGCCGGATTCCGCGGTTGGTGATTCTGGGCTCCCCTTGTACTTGCACCCCCGAACGCACGCCTGCGGGGTACATTGGAACCATCTCCACTTTCACAATTGGGCATTCCTCCTTCGGCACTTCCCGTGGGGGATTCATGCGCATCTGAAGTGGGAACGTCAGCATATGGGTCGTCATACGGCACGGGTGGTGGTCGCGACGGTCTATTGACATGATAGTCATCATCATAGGGGCCATGAGCGTGATACGGGTTGGAGCCATAGTATGTGTCCTGGACCATATCATCGATATGGGCCCGAGAGCGTGCTGGGGTGGACTGTCTGGAAGATGATATAGAGCGACCACGCCTATCACAACGTATTATCGACAATGCCGGACGCTGTTATTATGCTCACCTTTTCCTGTGTTGAGCCCTGAAGGCGGCCTCTTTCTCGTCATCAGAAAATTCGACCTCGTCCTCTGCGGGTTCTTCGTCATGGATATTACTGGCGTCGCTGCCACGGAAAGCCTTGAGTCGGTCTACGAACACAAAATGGCTTCGTTGTGGAACATGGAATACTTCGCGGGACAACCGGACTTTCTCTGTATCCAGTGGGTAGTATTCGTTAAATTTAACTTGATAGAGAGGTTGGGTTGTTGGACCAAACGTCTCATAAATCTGACATCATAGATGAGAGTCACCATAGATCAGCTCAGAAAGCCAAGTGACTCACGTATCCAAGAACCTTTCGGTCTTCAAAAACAAGCAAGGAATCGGCGTCGAGAGCAGAGGAGTTGACGCGATCCAAAGGAAGACCCTTCACGATCACAATGTTCCCGACGATACTCATAATTTCTCCAACTTTCTCCAATGTGTCGCATGGTTCGACTTCGGAAATGGCGGGAATGATGATATTTAGGTCGAGAATCTCATTTTTGGTCTGGAGATAAGTGACTGTCGCTGTGACGCCAGACTCTTCGTCCTCCATGTCATCCGGAGGTTTCTGCCGCTGAGACACCGCACATTCATGTCCTCCTTCTGAATCAGAAGAAGAACTTGCATCTAACTCTGAGTCGGAAGGCGATGCCAAATCTGATGCGACTCTAATGATTAGAGTTAATATGCCTTTTCGCAACATGCTCATCGAGATGCTCACGCCGACATTCCGCTGTCGTCGTCACGAGGAGAAAGACCAGCTTCCACCTCATCTTCGCTTTCTACTTCACTGTCTGTGCTGGCAATGGAATCATCACTGGAATGCAGTCGATCTAGAGTGGATTTGTCAATGACGGTGGGAGGTGAATGAGTCTCTATCAGGTCTTGAATAAGGAGCAAGTCTTGAGGAACGGTAGAGGGGACCTTGAAGTCAAAGTCCATCTGAGCAGGCAACATGATGATGACACTAATGACTCAGCCGCGTGTTGAAGGTTAGTCAAGTTTTCTTGGGTCACGTGGCTAGTTTCTACTCCTTCACGGTTGGCTACCATGTTGCTGCTGTCCAGCGCGCGGCGAGAGTTCAAGAAAACGCTGCTGACGCGTTCAAAATCTGTTATGTATTCAACAACCTCCAAGCCTCCGTTGCAGCTGGTTGCCCAGCTCCGGAAATTGACCGACGTCCCCATTTCCAAGGCTCGGGAGGCACTTGGTGCAAATGGGAATAATTTAGAGGCAGCGCTGGAGTGGTTGCAGCGGGATCTGACTGCTTTCGGTGCTCAAAAGGCCGCCAAGGTCGCTGGACGCGAAGCACGAGAAGGACTTGTCAGTGTCTGTGTACTCTCCTCCGGCACGTCGTCCCTCAACGGCAGCGGACTTCGAGCATCTATGGTCGAGCTGAACTGCGAAACTGACT
>JBBPMK010000021.1:0-139456 GCA_038090295.1 Boletus semigastroideus | reverse complement strand
GGAACGAGATATTCGTCCAACTGGCTGCGGACATCGCGCATACCACTGCCTTCCTCACAGAATACGCTCCTTCACCGGGTTTGATCCAACCCTGCCCACTGGACATACTCAATGACGCTCCTCTCCTCTCACAAAAAGATTCGAATCTCCGACCGACTTCCACTGTGTCCAGCTCCATTCAGGATCTCATTGCGAAAGTGGACGAAAAGATATCACTGAAAAGGGCAGTCGCCGTGGTTCACAATCCTGTCCGAGATCATTCTGGGACTCTTGGGTTGCAGCTGGCTTCATACCTGCATGGATCCTCGGCATTTCATGGGCGGATTGGATCACTTGCGGTTTTTGCGATAAAAGCCCCCAACCTAGTAGACTGTCTTGCATCGGAAGCCTTTGTGCGGGACCTCGAACGCCTTGAGCGTGCTGTCGCTCGTCAAATTGCTGGTTTCGAAACGTTGTCTGTCCAATCCACAGCGGATGAAATGTCGCTGTACAATCAACCATTCTTGGCTACAGGAGGGCAGGTTACTGTTGGTGCCGCTTTGCGTGAGTGGGGTTACGAGCGCGGGTTGGTGGAGGATGAGGGGAGTGGAGTGGAGGTTCTGGAGTTCGCGAAGTGGACAGTAGGAGAAGAGAGTCGCTAGCTGGAGTGACTGTGCTAAAGTTGTCCGGTGCAAGACACAAAAGTTTAAATTTGTCGAAATGACTTTGATGTCTCCATAGCTCAGTGGTTAGAGCATGCGATTGCAGATCGCGAGGTCCCGCGTTCAAATCGCGGTGGGGACTCGACTTTTTCTCACCCAAAGAAAAAAAAAAAATCGTTTGCAAATTACGTAAACGACACATCTTTGTAACTATCCATGAAGAGAGCGGCGGGTTCGGTCGTTCGACTGCACAATCGACGACAATTATCCAAAGCATCGTTACCTTCGCTACAGATGACCACACTTCCGAACAAGATTCGGGTCGCGACTGAATATACTCCAGGTCATTTTTCATCCGTCGGGCTATACATCGACGCTGGGTCGCGCTATGAACTCCCGTCGACGTCAGGAGCTAGTCATTTCCTGGACAGAATGGCCTTCAAGGTACTCGCGTGTCGTCGCTGCAAACTTGTCCATGTCTAATACCAAAACTTGTAGTCAACACATTCTCGCTCTGCAGCCAATATGGCTACAGCAATGGATCGACTTGGAGGTCAAATTATGTGCACGTCCTGCAGAGAAACCATCATGTATCAGTCCTCTCATTTTGATCAGGCGACTCCTCTGGCGCTGTCTCTAATATCGGACACGGCCCTAAATCCCGCTTTTTTGTCCGAGGAACTGGAGATCCAGAAAGATGCCGCTCTTTACGAGATTCGCGAAATCAACAACAAACCAGAAATGATATTACCCGAGATACTCCACGAAGTAGCGTACGGTGAAAAAGGACTCGGAAACTCGTTGGTCTGCCCGGATGACCGCATTGGTCTCATTAACGGTGACCTTCTGCGTCACTATATTTCCGACTGGTACCGTCCGGAGCGTATGGTCATAGCAGGCGCCGGAGTGCAACACGAACAACTGATTGAGCTCGTCGACAAGTATTTTTCGTCCTTGAAACCTTTGCCATCTCCACCGCCACCCTCACCACGGCCATCCAGCGTTCAAACCGTACCGCCACACCTCCTACCATCTTCGTCGCCATCGATTTACAAGTCCCTAACACGTGCGGCATCCTCATACTTGTATCCCGCTTCAACGGACCCACCCTCGCTATTGAACCCGCAATCGCATTATGCTGGAGGAATCCAGCACATCCCAAGTACCACGACAGATTTTGACCACCTCTATCTCGCATTCGAAGGCGTTGGTATTCACGATGAGGATATCTACACACTCGCGACAATGCAAATGCTGCTTGGAGGTGGTGGCAGCTTCTCAGCAGGTAAGACTTGGATTTTCTCCGGTGAATTGTCTCTCATTCCTCTTAGGTGGTCCTGGAAAGGGAATGTATTCCCGACTATACACGCACATCCTCAACCATTTCCCCCAGATAGATCATTGCGCATCCTTCCACCATATTTATACAGATTCGTCACTCTTTGGACTCTGGGCGTCCTTTGTACCCGACGTCCCGAAACAGCGGGGTAATACACCCGCCCAGATTCTTCCCCATCTCGTGCACCAGATTAGCTTGTTGATATACCAAAGCGTGTCAGAGATAGAGCTCCAGCGCGCGAAAAATCAACTCCAGTCCAGCTTGATGATGGCACTTGAGAGTAGAGCAGTGGAGGTCGAGGACCTCGGTCGTCAGGTAGGACGGAAGAACAATTTGGCGCCCGTTCAAAATAGATTGATCAATTCGTTCTAGATCCTCATGCACGGGCGCAGGATACCCGTGACAGACATGACAGCCGCAATTGACAAGGTCACCCCCGAGAGTGTCAGACGAGTTGCAAATCGTCTTTTCGCCCCAAATTCCGGTAATAAAGCGACTATAGTGACGATGGGTAGAGGAGAGCTTGGGGATTGGCAAGCAACGCTTCGCAAATATGGAGTCGCAGGTGGCAATTGAGGCCTGCAATACTCGGACACATTTTACAAGTAGATAGTATTTGTCCCTGGAAATCTACTTGTTTCAAAATATATTGACCGTAAGAAGTTGTACGAAAATGCAAAGGGTATCAGCCACAAATGTTTGGGTACATGTGGTTGGTGGGGTTTGGGGGTATCCATCCGTACTTGAGTCCAGCTTGGTATGACCATTCGTCTGCATTCTCCGCCTTCCATGTCCAATACAACCAGCCATCGGTGACTCCCTCATACGTGATAACCTGGGCCTCCCAGAACTTTCGGAGGTAAGTCTTGTAGCTCGAGCTGAAGGTGGATCCACTGCCAGTCAGGCCGTTACAACTCCCGACGGCGGTGGTGCCGGGGTAAGTACCAGCGTAGCGTGAACCGACGCCACGTCCGTTCAGATATCGAGCACAATCGGTCATGGCAGTTGTCCATTCACCTACGAAAAGCCAAAGATCAAAGCCCGTGAGAGAGGATCGAGAGCCACAAGCAGCTTCGATATGCTGCTGAAACGACATTTGAATTTCCTGACGCACGACAACCGCGTGTTAAACAATGGAAGTACTGCGGCTGTAAAACGTGCACTCACACCCTCGGAAAAGATTTGATATATATGTGTGTCCATAGCTACACCCTGAAATTTGGGCGGAGTCATGAAACCACTCCAATAGCTGAGTGACTGGAACGCGTCATGGATGAGCTCAACGGTGTTGCTTGTCTGGCTCGAGCCATACGGATACCTGCGAAATCAGATACTTGAATGCCTTGGTCGCATGTAGATCAAGCTATTGATATCACCTGATATTCCCATAGGAATCGTACCAATACTGCCTCACAGCGTTGAGAACGGCGGGGCCATCATATCCAGCAGGCCTGATGAGTCACAGTTTAGGTAACTCTTTTGCAATCTGTGCACGGAGACTCACTCATTCAAGGGTGCAATGATAGGCACGACGTTCGGCTGACCAGCAAACATGGAAGCAATGGTCTGAATGATCTTGTCTGTCCGGTGAATATTGGTTTGGTTTGACTGCCAACCAGGGGACGGCAACCTATGGCCGGAGTTATCAAACCTATGAATAATCAGTTGTCACGCGATGTGCAGCATGCAGGACACAAACCCGTTCTGACTCCCGGGTGCGCCGTGGAGATCAATGATGAGCTTTAATCCGTGATTCTGTGCCCACCGTACTGCTTTCTGCAGGTAGGGCAGCTGTCCTCGAATGAACGGTTCCCCAGGACCGACTTCGAATGCCCAGTAGCCAATCGGAAGGCGTACATGATTCAATCTACAACAGAGTCGAACAGCTCGTGAAGGATCTAAAAGGAAGTCCGTACCCTGCAGCAGCAATGGCAGCAAAGTCGCTTTCAGTGATCCAAGTATTCCAGTGGTTCTGCAGGACATTCAATGCGGTGTCGTAATCCTGATATTGGCCGAACGTCCATTCGTCGACAATGGCATTGTTTCTGGTGTTGTCAAAAATGCTTGGAGTGATCCACGGCTATGCCACAGGTAGTCCGTGATTGAAGAGAACGGTCACAATGACAATGCGCACACACCTCGAGGACGAGCCAACCACCGAGGTTGACACCGCGGACTTTCTCGGATCCATAAGGAAAGGCAGGGGCGAAGGAGAAGACAGAGTTGGCGAGGGACAGTCCTACGAGGACCGAGGTTAGCAGTCTGTGCATGGAGTAGAAGATGAGGGGAGGAAAGAAAGACTCAACGAAGGAAGTTGAGGTGGCCCGCATTTATATATAGACAAGAATGAGAATCGATGATCGCTTCAGGCGCTGCATTTCCGAGGTCATGTGTCGACGGGGAACCGAACTCACATCACGGCATTGTTCGGGTTGAAGAAACTGCCCAGCCAGGATACTGGATAGTACTAGGTGATCCATCCCCAGGTATTGGGTCAGTGTACAACGAACACGATTACCCTCGGTGTCCGTCAGATCTAGTGGTACCAGCCTAGAGTCCGCTTGTTAAATTCGCAAAATACCAATGTAACAGTTGATTCGTCAAGCGACGATCAATTTGTTCCGACTCGGATCCCGAGAATTGGCGTTAGGCCGGGAGGAACGTAACCCTTCCTAGTGAGTTTTTGACTCGCCTTGTTTCCAAATACAACTATACTATTGTTTCTTCATCGAGGCGAAGTAGGCCCATCCCATCAGTGGTTGCATACTTTGTGGGTTTCCACTGACAGCCAGCGTAGTTTTGACAATGACAGGATGACGGGGGACAAGGACGCGTCCCTTACGTCAAGGCGAGCGTCTCCATGATGGGCCAGCCACGTTCGTCCGTACGTAGTTTCATCACCGTTCTTTTTAGTCACAGCGTGTTGCGGTATTACTTACATGCAGTGTCAGTCAGTACCAGTGCTTGTTCCATTCGGGTGGAACCGAACGGAAATGCAACAGGGTTTAAATACCCCCCTTATCGTCTCAGTTCGCTTTCTATTCCCCTTCCCCCACCTCATACCCATACCATATCAGTACTCGATCTCAGCGCGATGGCCGTTGAGGATATCCGCACCAGATACCAAGCTGCCGGCCAGGACCATCTCTTCACCTTTTGGTCAAAGCTGACGGATCAAGAGCGTGACGCCCTTGCCCGTCAACTCGAGGGTATCGACGTCGACAGAGTAAACAGGGTTTACAAAAAAGCCACTTCCTCCGAAACCGATGCTAAGGACCCGAATCACGTCGCCGACGCCATCGAGCCCCTGCCCGCTGGGGCGTGCGAATCCGTGTACAGTAACCCTGCCAAAGCAGGCGAATGGAGACACATCGGTCTCCAGGCCGTTGCGAACGGTCAAGTCGGCGTCCTTTTGATGGCGGGTGGTCAGGGCACGAGGCTCGGCAGTTCTGCTCCTAAAGGCTGTTACGATATCGGCCTTCCTTCACATAAGTCTCTTTTTCAGTACCAAGCGGAGCGCATCGCCCGCCTTCAGACCATTGCCGAGGCCCAATTTAGGAAACCCAAGGGATCTGTCGTGATTCCCTGGTATGTGATGACCAGCGGCCCAACTCGACGCGAAACGGAGACCTTCTTCGTGAATAACCGCCACTTTGGCCTCGATGCGAAAAACGTTGTTTTCTTCGAACAAGGTAATCGACCTTGATTGTATACTTCACAATATCTTGCTGACCCTGCATATTTTCTAGGCACACTCCCTTGTCTCACCTCGGAGGGCAAAATCATGCTCGAAACCACCTCTCGCGTCGCAGTCGCCCCTGACGGCAATGGTGGACTCTACGCCGCTACTCGCGCTCCCTTGTCTCCGTCTGACAAGTCACGCACAGTCCTATCTGATCTAGTCGCTCGCGGGGTTCAGTATGTTCACGCCTACTGCGTCGACAACTGTCTCGTCAAGGTTGCCGACCCAGTTTTCCTTGGGTACTGCATAGCCAGACAGGCCGACTGTGCTGCCAAAGTGGTGCCAAAGACATCGCCGACCGAGTCAGTCGGCGTCGTTGCCTGCCGAGGAGACAAGTTCAGTGTCGTAGAGTATTCGGAAATCACCAAGGAGCAATCCGAACTCAGGAACCCAAAGACCGGCGAACTAGCGTTTAACGCTGGCAACATCGCCAATCACTTTTATAACACCGCTTTCCTTCAGTCTATCGAGTCATTCGAACAAGAGCTTCCTTATCACATTGCACGTAAGAAGATCGCGACTGTTGACTTGCAAAGCGGGGAAAGCAACAAACCAAGCAAACCGAATGGGATGAAGCTCGAAATGTTCGTATTCGACGTTTTCCCGTTCACAAAGAAGTTCGCCGTCCTCGAGGTCGCTCGGAGGGAGGAGTTCAGTCCCTTGAAGAATGCGCCCGGCACTGGATCAGATGATCCGGAGTGCAGTCGGCGCGATCTTTTGGATCAACACCGGCGTTTCTTGGAAAGCGCTGGTGCTACTCTGAAGGAAGGTGTGGAGATCGAGCTTTCGCCGCTCGTCACCTATGCAGGAGAAGGTTTAGAGTCTGTCAAGGGCAAGACCTTGAGCAAGTCTGGCCATGTCGAGAATATCGAGGAACTGGACACTCTTTTGTAGAGCATGTCGTTTACTTTGTACTTTGTATAACACTCTTCCTTTACTCTCGACACTTCAATCTCTCAATGTAGCTGGCATGTATTACACGGACCCGCGCGTACATTTAGCTACCTACGCCACTACCGTCCGAGACCTTGCCTCGCTTCTCCAACTCTTCCCGAAGTGATGAAAATAAACGTTGTGTGCGCTCCGCATTCGGCTACTCGTCCATTGAAACGGGAACTAGGTTGGAGGATGAAGCTGTGCTCACCTCTTTACAGCAAGTGATAAGTTTGTCGATGAGCATCGTCTGGTTATTCTGAGCATCCCCGAGTTCTTTTCGAATCCGTCGAGCCTAAGTCTTGTTAGATCATAGGAACACGACAAGACAAAACATGGTGGGCAACCTCTTCATCAGCCCTGTCAGCCCGACTCTTCTCACCATCCGCAAGTTGCTTTTGCTCTGCGGCTCGGGCGCGCGAAAGTAACACTTCGAGTTCTTTCGATCGAATTACGCATTCGAAATGTCGTTCACGAAGCTCGTATTGGTGAAGGACCTCTTTCAGGCGCTCCCGCACACTGTCAAGCTTTTGTAAGGCAGCCATGATGGCGATGCACAGAGACGTACACGGTATCGAAAATGTCTTCGAGGGTACGCTTAGCACTAGGCGAATGCTCAGGAACTGGGTAATAGCAAGGGTGATGATAACTTACTCTACCGGATCATCCGTCCAGTTCTTCTTTAGTTTCTGACGTCGGTGTTCAGGTAGTTCTTCCTGGAAACGAGAGTGAAAAATCATGCTCTGTGCTTTTCACGCCGCCTTACCCAAGCGTCCAGACCGGGACCCTCGGTAAGATCCATAAGTTCCACCGCAAGAATCTCGTCACCGTCCTCCATGCCTTGTTCCTCGGGCGTATGGTCTGCATCAAGTGTCCGACCATTGTGGGAGAATATAAACTGCATAGATGATGTCGTCGTTGAATTCCAAGAGTGCGTACTCGCAACTTCCGATTTTACAGATCCGTTCAAATGGCCCCCAGCACCTGTGGGAGCTTTCCCGTCACTTTTTTTCGTGGCTGCCCCTTCCATCCTATCTGTCCAGGCATTAAAAAGTCTTGAGAGTTTGGTTTTGCGCGAAATCTTGAAGAAGAGCTCTGCACGATAACGACAGACGACCTTGACTACAATGTCAGGCATTTCGCGGTATTTCATGTCTTGCATCTTTGCCTTGTCGACTCGCTTGGCCATGTCGTTCTTCATTTGCATAATCTACGGAATGTCAAGTAAGGAGATGGGTTCGAGGTGGACCAGGTACCTCTTCTTGGGCTTCTTCTACGCACTGTGCTAGGCGTTTGCTGTCTTCCTAAATGGTTGTTAGATGTCGCGCAACAGCTGGGGGGATGGATGCGCACCCGGAGCCGCTTGTTGTCCTGTACCGTTGTTAGCGAGTTGCTGGGAGGCACTGTAAATGGTCACCTTTTGGAGTTCTCGGGCGAGATTCTCCATTTTTGCTTTGGTCTGATTTGCCTTTGTGAGCTGACCCTTGGCTTTGAGAAATAGTGTGAATGGGTGGACACGTGAATCGAGATGGACGAACCGGCATCCTTGTCCTTAACAAGTTTTTGTTTCTCCTTCGCATGATCCCGCTCGAGCCTCTTGAGTTCTGCAAACTATCGGCAGGGGAATGGGTGTAGGCAGCGTGCGTCCATCACAAAGACATACTAATTCGATATACTTGGCGTGGATGGCATTCTCGCCCATACCTTTGACGGACTTGACGGCCTCTTCGGCTGGGAGAAGATGAGCAGAAGGGCAATGAATAAAAGGGGTGGGGTGCAGACCAAACCGTCGTTCCTCCTCCTCCTCGAGCACCTCCTCTTCCTCGAGAGCAGCGATGCGATTCTTGAGACTTTCGTACATGGCCGCGGGATCGACAGGAGCATCGTTCTTTTTCTTCGGTTTCTGGGATCCGTTCACCGACGTCTGGGGATGGAGTGGAGCGCGGGTTGGGGGAGGGGCAGGGGGAGATACGACGGGGGCGGGAGGGGCGGGACCAGGTGGAGGAGGTTTCTGAGTGCGAGCTGGGCCGCTCATTTGACGGGAGAAAATCCTGCAGGGAATGCAGCGGAACGAGACTCAGAGTCATGCATGTCCATAGCCTCGGTCATGTGACACGCGCGTAACATCATGTCCTCTTCCCCACCAGCAAAGCGCATCCGTCTCTCTTCCCCGACCTTCGATGGCCTCGTCGGCGAGCTCAGCCAGGACGACATCGCCGCACTCGACTCTCTGGACGCTCAGCTCTCTCGCCCAGTCGAGGACGACGACAACCCGTTTAGTGCACAGACACAATCAATGCGCATACATGCACCTTTCATGCGTGCTTCCGCGCTCCAGCAGTCAGGCGAACCAGACGAATCCCCTCCCGTGGTCGACTATGACGCGTGGTTCAATCCAGATCCGACCACTTCGTCCGTTGGGTTCAGCGCAGCTACCACCGCATTCCCCGCCTTCCAAAGACCGTCTGCCAAGTGTGACAACGCAGGGTTACTCTTCATCCCGTCAGCCACTGCCCTTTTGGAGGCTGAAGAAAAAATGAAAAAGTGGGAGGAGGATCCCGACCAGCTTCCAGCCCATGACCAGCCCGATCCTCGCCCTGCAGACCAGATCACGTCTCCCCCACGCGCATCTTTCTCTTCTGCAAGAAACGCATTCTCATCTGTGCAGGTACCCGATACACCCACCCCTGCTTCCCCTTTCGGGTCCGCCAACGCAGAACTCCAGAGCCTAGGCAGCAAACGGCAAGCAAAACCTTTTAAATCTCCCTTGATCAGTGCAATGGCATCGCATCGACAAGTATCGACTCCGAGTGTCAGTTCACCTCTACGCGCGTACAGTTCCTCTGCTACCCAGCCTGTATCGCCCCTCCGCCCATCTTCGGTCGCGAACCACGTCACGACTTCAAAACTTCTGGGTTTGACTCCCAGACGCGGAAATGCTACTATGCAATCGAAGTTCGTAACGCCATTCAAAACCGGCGTGAAATCTGCCACGCCGAGAACATCCGTACGTGAAAATATACCGACGCCGCTCAATCCGAGAACAACCATAGCTCGTATCTATCCACTTTCCATCTCATCGGATCAGCCAAGCAAGGGGAATGCTGATAGAAGGATCTTTGATCTCAGTAAGTGGACGTCACATTCCCCCTCCTCGCACTTCAACGTTCTGTGTCAGCTCCTCCTCCTGGAAGGCAAATGCTCGTCACGTCTGGCCTGCAGCCACAATCCTATAGTGCCAAACAGCTCGAGGACATGAGAATGTTTGTTTGTTTTTATCGCTTTGGCTGCTTTGTTCATCCTCACCGTCTGCGTCAGAAATTTCAAGGAACTTAGTCAAGTGAGCCCTAGTACAGCCCCTTTCTACGCTTTCACCACTCGTTCTCGCTCTCCCTCAAATTCATCCGATCCATCCTCGTCTCTTGTTCTGGGCCGCTCGGCCGCGCTGGAAGAACTGCACGCAAAAGGCTGCACCCTTGCTAAGCAAGCCTGGGTTGACAATCACTGGTCGCTTGTTCTCTGGAAATTGGCTGGCATGGTTGCTCTTGACCCTGTGAACGAGAGTGATCCTTTGAGGAGACGTTGGTGCTGGCCAGAAGTCGTTTGTCAGTTGATGTACAGGTCAGCAGACTGATCAGAAAGATTCAGGATCTGCAGTTCAAATATGCTCTCAGATACGAGCGGGACTTGAACGGCTGTTCTCGTCCACCATTCCGGTTGATAACAACCAGGGACGCTTCAGCGGAATCTCCAATGGTATTATGTATCTCGGATATAACTTGGCCTGCTACTGGCACTGAGGAGGCACATCCTGAGCTCGAGGTGACTGACGGTTGGTATAGGCTTCGTGCCCGAATCGATGCCCCGCTAGCGCGCGCTGTAAGAAAGGGGAAAATAAAAGTGGGTAGAAAAATTGCCATGGCGGGTGCAAAGGTCGGTTCAGCCATCTTTGTTATTCTCCCTACATTCAATCCTTATATAGCTCTCAGCGGAGCGAAAGGAAGGTTCTGAAATCCTGGAAGCCTATAACTCCAATGTTCTTCTGTTAACTGGGAATTCGACCCATATGGCGCCATGGCATGCCAAGCTTGGTTTTCAACGTGGACCGTTTGTTGCGACACTGAAGAGTTTGACAGCCGATGGCGGCAATGTTGCCGTTATGATGCTTACAGTTGAAAAGGTTTGACCATATCTAGTTCAGGGTGTTGGATGTTGACATTGAATAGGCGTACCCCGTTGCGTACATGGAGTTCGTCGAGGATGACGAGGGCCGGAAACAAAGAGTGGGACCTTATGATGCGAAAGAAGAATTGAAGCTAAGCACACAATGGAAGGTGTGGCAAGTGATGATTTCATCGATTCGCCTACTCACTGTCCACAGACGAAGCGAGAATCGCATGCTTCAAACCTTTGGTCCGAATACGAAAAACGCAGGTGTAGGTTGCTTGATTACGCAGAGCGCCTTGAGCAACGTGCAGGCTCGAAATTCAGACCAATGCATGACGGTGAAGCCATACATTGTTACAAGACTACTAAGCATTAAGAGCCAAATAGATGATCCACCAGACAGGATTTATGATATATACGAGTCGTTGCAGGAAGACATTGAGGCAGCACAGAGGATCGTATCAACCATCAGTCGCGAAGACGCCGGATGGTTGACCCGACATATCCGGGAGCGAGCTATCCAGGAACAAGATGTCGTCTCAAAAGAGATCGAGCAAGAGCTGGAGGTACGACATTTCGGTTGTCACCGCTTCGTTGGGTGTTCATACGATCTCAGTCAATCTGTCCTCCACGCGACGCGAAGGCGTTTTGTGTGATTGTCGTCAATGATACTTGGACGCACAAGTATCCGTCGAATCGAACAGCACAGGTTACGGTATGGAATATTCCCGGTTTATCAGCATTCGAGGGTTGCACTCGAAATCCGTTTGTCCCGGGGCAACGGTATCTCGTGAGCTACCTACTCTTATCTGCGAGGCGACTCTGATGTATGGGTTCTATGGGTTTGTCAGGTAACAAACTTGGCTCCCACCCAAGCATCAGCATGGATGGATCGCCCTTCAGGTGGAGAAGTATATCTGAGCACAAGAAAGAATTCAAAGTGGACATTGATCAGATAATCTGCTGCATTGGTTTGTATACATTATGCTCTGTTGTCAGTCATGCAAATGTAAAATTGAATGGATGACCTTGTGGATCTCCGGTGTCTGGAATCACACGCACTACCACTGCGCTACGAGCCCTCCAGCGCCAAATTGACGGACACGGACTGCTTTGGCGCCGAAAATTTCATCTGTTAATTGAAGCTTAAGATCTAGATGGGTTTCTATTCTATAACAATCCTCGCTTAATTACGAACTCCTTGTAAAGCCCAATAATAATGTCGTTCGCAGTCAAGGTGATAATCCTGCGTGACAGAGTTAGCAGAAGCAGGAGTGTCTGCCGTGATAGTACTTGCGTGTGTGGCGCAATGCGCAGAAAATGTGCGGTCGAGCCTGTTTTAAAGGGCGGTCAATTAGAGCGAAGACCAGTCATAGTTCTGCTTGCCTTTATACCACCCAAATACCCCCTCGGTCTTGAAGGTCTTCCAGAGACAATCAATAGGATTCTTGTATAATGTACCTTGCAAACGTCCATTAGGTAACCGTATTGTTGGTTGGTTATACACCCGAGTAAGAGCCTGCCAGCGGTCAGCAGTGGCAGTTTGAGAAATCTAGTACACTCACTGTGTCCGCTGGTTGCATTACGATGCACTATCCAGGGAGTCAGAACAAGATGAAAGCTCTTACTTTACAACGTACCACGCAAACACCCGATACAGAACTACTAGCCAGGTATGTCCAGATATTGTTGGCGGGAAGGATACCGTTCGTGACGAGCTGGTTCTTGGTCCAATTGTAGGTCGGCAGTTGAACAGAAGAACCCATTGAGGTCCGAAGAATCGCAGCATCTATCCCACGAACGAGACCTCGGAATCCCTCGGCTCTAAATATTGTCGAGAATGCATTAAAGGAGCTTTTGTAATGATGTTGAGTGCCAACCGGTAATGCAGGAGAATATGCCTTTGTAACGACGATCGATTAATTTATGCATAGTAAAGCCTGAGGAGTCAAACTGACTTGCATGCGGGCCTTGATGAGGAATAGTGGATTTCCTAAGACCGCCCCGAATGCCCCACTAGCAGCGCCTGCCAAGACAGAGGTCAGAGGTATTTGATCAGTCACAGGCCTGCCTATGACAGTGTTTATCGATCGACGGAAAGGCTCATACAATCCTAAATCACGTCAACTTCGCAAGTAAGCATGACGGACAGCAAATACCTAGACGTGAACCATTTAGGAGAGTCTAAAAAGGGTCAGTGTGGTTGAGAAGTAAAGCGAATGAAAGTGCTAGCCTGGTATGCATACTGGAAAAGATTGAGGGAGATACGAGGAGAGCGCACGACCAACTCACCGCTGGTGCAAGACCTCGTTGAATCCCACGGATGCCTTCGTTTTTCCACGTCTTTGCAAGAACATCAATGGCATTCTTGTAAACCTTTTGACCCCCATTCTTTGCTAGCTCGCCTTGGAGTTGAAGACGCGTTTTTGCGACTTCTGGGGGATTTGAGAAAGTAACCTGCCCGTTCGGACATCAGAAACGAACACACGAAAGTAAGTCAATTTGTGGATGGCTCACCGCCGTACAGGCCGCAATGCCACCACATACGAAGCCTTCTGCAGTAGAAAAAGGGCGAGATGTGCCGTGCGCGGAGGACATTGGTATGCAGGGACTACGCACAGCCCAGCGTTGAGGCAACGAAATTTATGTATGTACCCGGCGAGCGAGTAGTCTCGGCACGAGACGCGTAACAGTGACGTACAGGGACATGCGGAACAAAAAAAAAATAGGTACGTAAACTAACACAACGGATTATTTACAGACCTCTTGTTTTATGTTTTACTGGTGTACGATCGTCGTAGAATTCAATGGGCTGTAATTTCAGAACCTCTACTAGTTATCAGAAGGATATACCAGCGAGATTGGGCTTATCTCAAGAGTTAAGATGCACTGCATGAGAGTTATGGAACACTTCAAGTTCAACTGTCTCTTGAAGTACCCACTGAAACTTGATGCAACACTATGAAAGCGGTCCTGTGATCACGACGAGGGCCGTCTTTATCGTCGGCGTCCTCGCCGTATCCATCCCAGTCATATTCCGCATCTTGTCTTCCCCGCTCGCTCTTGTCCTCCTCGCTCTACCTTTCGTCGTCCTCATCCTCGGCTCTTTCCTCCTTGCTCACTTTTACATCGCATACAGGCTCGATTCAACGACCCTTGCCCCCGCAAACACACTCTCTCGTGCAGCCCGTCCTCTTGCTTTCTCGACCCCCGCTGCATGGCAGGTCGTCCTTACCCGCTCACAATGGTCACACAAGTCCCCTCAGTCCCTGCCTTTGTTGTGTCCCAGCATGCCTGTCGTGTCCTCCAACCTCAATGAGATCATGATCCTGATAGTCCGTGACTTCGTTTTGTCCTGGTACAAGGACATCTCGTCCTCCCCGTCTTTCCCTACAGCAGTGTCAGCGACCCTACATACTGCATTCGAACAGCTGCTGTTACGCGCAGCGACCATTGATATCCCATCTCTGCTCGTCAAACGGATATTGCCCAAAGTCACCTCCCATATTGAACAATTTCGTCAGTCAGAGGTAGCTCTCCGTGGTGCAGGCCTCGAGCGTCATCTCACCCAGTCAGAGGAACTCGACATGCTTCTGGCCAGCCGATATGTCGGAAAGGGTGAAAGTTTGCATCCAGCCGTGGACAATCTTTCATCCACCTTCACGAAACAGAGCGAAGAAATGCATCTGAAGGGCATCCTAGACCGGATCATCCCTTGCATCCTCCCAGAGAATGAGGCGCGAAGCAAGGTCCTCAAGACAGTGGTCCGAGAAGTCGTAGCCTGCACTCTGCTTTATCCGATCATGGATATGGTTACGGATCCTGACTTTTGGAATCGTACAATCGAACAAGTGGTCAGTGTTCCGCGTCCTCCCATTAGCGGTCTTCTAAATGTATTCTTAGGCCGGAGCCGCGATACACCAGCAGTATGTTTTTTCTGCTCAAGGAAGTGTTTTTATTAACTCTCACCAGAAAGCTGATTTCCAAGGTACGAAACCTTCTTGAAGCCCAATCGCCCCGACGCCACCACCGAATCTCATCAACGGTCACTCCGGGAGACGTAATTACCATTCGTACCGATGTCCGTCAGTTCGAGTCTTTCCTTCGAAGCATCAATCGTTGCTCCTCTTTATTGGACGCGCGTCGCCTCAAGAACGATGTCATGGGTGAAATCCGCAGGACGAGGTTGTTACTTGGTGCGATTTTCGACCCTCGTTGAGCCAGAAGCTGACTTCGGCGTAGCAAACCACGAGAAAGAGGAATGGATAAATGGAGAGAGGACCGAGGATGTCGTCGCATTTTTGGACAGGCTATACACCGCAAAGCGCACAGTTGAACAGAGAATCGTTGTTTTGGGCGGCGAACAAGACTCGGTTCGTGTAACTTACTCGGCGTTCCTGCTTGCACCACTTATGTGTTTATCCGATCAGACAGCTGTCCCGCGCGAGTCACACGCGCGACCACGAGTCTCATTCAGGGATGTTCTTGGCAACCCGACCTCTCTCTCTTACTTCATGGAATTTATGGATCGTCGCCATCGCTCGCTACTCGTCCAGTTTTGGCTAACAGTAGAAAGTTTCAAGAACCCGTTGGAATCGATAGACTACGCTTCTGGCGACGAGGACGATCCAATTCAAGATCCCACCAACTCGACAGCCTTACGAGAGGACATCTGTCTGATAAACGATCTGTACTTTTCTGCCACACCGCCACACCCTTCCTTATCCCCCATTTCCCTAAAGCATGTTGAGATCATCCGAAGTTATGCCTCCAACGAAGTGGTGTCCAGCGTTGTCGAGGATAGGAAGGTACGCCGGAGTGTCATGTTGGCTCAAAGGGAGGTGCAGCAAGAAATGGAGGGTGATTTTGAGGACTTCCAGAAATCAGAATTGTGGTTCCGAGTGATCGAGGACGCCTTATTAACAAGTCTCGAGGTCGAAACACCTGCACCGATTAACAAGCCACAACACCATACCCTGCCCTCCGTCGCGCCTGTTCCCGGATCTTCATGGCGCGACAAATCTCATATTCCACGTTCCGAGTCATTTCCGTCGCTCTCCTCTTCCAACCGTGCTTCAGAGCACCTTCAGGTGTTTCAAGGCCCATTGATTTATACTCCACCGGCTACATCACGTAGCAACATCGATGTTCTTATGGCTCCCCTGTCAGATATATCCTCGGATATTTCGCGCGCGCCGCTCTTCGACGACCCGGACGATGGAAGACCCAGTATGGATGAATCCGAACGTATGGAAGCTATTCAGGCCGCGTTGACCGACATCATTGCGACGGAGCAGCACTCTAGCCGGCCCCGAGATCCTGCTGAGGAAGCAGATGGCCTCCTCCCTTCAGCTTTGGACGGGAGAAAATTGCGTGGAATTTTCGCAGATGATGAAGATCCAAATGCTGACGAAGAGAATGAAGAAGATGACACGACGGAGAGTGCTCGTGCTACTGGACAGGGATCCTTTCAGCTTGCAGGACCTGGCGACCTCCAACTTTCGTATGAGATTTCCCGCCTTGGCAAGAAAATATCAAAGTTGGAAGTTCACTCGGCGACACTTGATACCCTCATCAAGAAAGCTGAATTAACTGGGGATACTCAAGAGCTCCGCCTCCTTCGCAAAGCAAAGTCTTCGATGACTCGAGAACTCAGGGAACTACACTTTCAAAAAAACCAGTACGAGCAGCAAGAATCCGCTAACCGCCTCATCCCACATAGGACCAGGGTTTCTATTGTCAGTTCGACCGTCGCTGAGGAGGACGGAAAGTCCGTGGTCCGGTACCTCGTGGAGATACAACAGCTTGCTCCGGACGGAACTTTCTCATCCGGCTGGGTCGTTGCACGGCGGTACAATGAATTCCTCCGAATGCACAACAAGCTTCGTGACGAATATTCCGTAGTTCGCAACCTTGACTTCCCTGGAAAGCGGTTGGTGAATTCTCTCTCGGGGAACTTCATTGATACTAGAAGACAGGCCTTGGAGAAATACACGCAAGTGCGCGGCACTCGCTACCAAACTTGTAATCTATGCTGACCTCTTTGTAGAACCTGGTTTCCATGCCAGAGATTTGTGAAAGCACAGAACTTCGTGTGTTTCTTTCGAGGGACTCTCCTTTCATTGCATCGGAGGTAAAGGACGACGTTACCAAAGACCAAGGAGCGTTCTCCGGTCGAAACATCGTTCAGTCGATGTACCGGTCTGTCACAGAAAGCATCGATGATATGTTCTTCGGGCCTTCCATGTTGGACGTAATGATCCAGCGTCTCACTCGACAAGTAGCTGAATTCACTGGGGTCGTGGGCTCGGCAGTTAATGACGAGGAAGTTGTCGCTCAAGCGATAAGACAATTTGGAAAACTGACCTCTTTGGAGACTTTTCTGCAGATGCCTGGGGATCTTAAGCCGCTCAACGGAGAAACGAGCACATCCAGTTTTTCCGCCCCCATCTGCGACCTGGTACTTGCCATATTCGAACTTCACAAGAAAAACAATTGGCTTCGTCGTCAAGCAATAGTGATCCTCCTTCAGCAAGTATTCGGGGATACAATCGAGCAGTTAGTTATGAAGTTCTCTACGACCTCTGCAATTCACGTTTGTTTCAGGAAAATACGGCAGAGCACACAATCTCTATTCGAAGAGACCCGCCTTCTTCCCCTGCTTACCTTGTTGCGGGAAAATTTGTGGCCCGAGGGCAAGCTGAGGGTCGCACCGCAGCATCGCACTGCCGAAGAAAAACTCCGGAGTAGAGATGAAGCTAATCGCAAACTCTCGGCCTTAGTACCCGGTTTGACTAGACAAATCTGTTGACAACATGCGAGCTGACTGCGGCTTCTTACAGACCTGGCAGCTAACATGATAGGTCGTTCAAATGCCCGCCGCGGGGCCCGACGTATATTCGCTGTGCTGCAGAATCGGCGTCTAAACCAACATATCGCTTATACTATCGTAGACGAGGTGTGTTTAAATGGAGCCCGACACCCCCACTACTAATAGGCTGATTAGATTATCGCGGCTATCTTCCCCGAGGTATTGCGCTAGAGGGTCAGATTGTCAGAGGCGTACTTGCAACTAGATACGGCGCTCGATAAGTGTCGACACGCTACACTGAATCCACTCCCATCGGAGAAGGAAGTTTTGATGGTGGCTCCGCATGTCCGGTAGCTTTTTTCGATCTTTGCCGGAACGTAACTGCTGTAGCACTTGGGTCATCGTAGCTTACGGAAATGATAATTCCAAGTCAATTGACGAACGACCGAAAAGTCGAATAGGCTTACACTTTGATTGCGTGGAGCAAGAACCCTCCCGAACCGGAGACACTCATCATTGGGTGCATCCGACCGGGAAGAACTTGATAGCGACGTAACCACGACTCAGTGATCGAGGGTGCGAGATAAGTCGGGTTCAGCCTCATCTTTGCTTGCAGATCTGTTAAAGGCTACTCCGATCAGCGATGGTGCCCATGCGGGAAGTAAAAGGGTACCTGGAGGAACATATTTTGAATAACAATTGAAGCGGATCCGATCAGATAGGGTGACAGCATTCCTACAATCTCGAATGGGTCGTAGTCGCTTGCGATCAGAAGCCCGTCGAATTCTCCTGAAAACAGCTCCTGCCGTGTATCCATGAGGGTGTCCGAAGTTAATTTTCGCTTATCGAGGCGCAGGCGTTGACGCTCCGAACGTATGCGTCCTAATGTAGGCTCGAGCGGGGCTACCACTGAAGAGAATGTATGACAATTTGCGACGACCGCGCACAGAGGACATTTACCAGGAGTATAATCTTCTTGGGCTGTAGCCCAGTTAAGCGACGACAAAACCGATGCTAGAGTCTCCTTCTCATAGTTCATCAAGGTTAGTACAGGATATGCAGGTGGCGAATCTGCGTCGTTTATCGAGATTACTCGTCCTTCACCTAAAAAAAGGGTGAGTTGTCGCAGTCGGTTGAAGGGGGCCACTTGCATCCTATCCTGTCTAAAACAGATGAAACTAACAGCCCGGACGCGTCGTCGACCACAATATAGCGTCCACCTGGACGCACGTTGGCTAAATTTAGCATCTGAGAGAGCGTATCGGAACGAATGTCTCGTATCCTGTTCTGATCTTTTGTGAACCAATATTCACAAATATTATATGTCGTAGGTTCAACTGTCTCGAAGCTCTTTGAGTACCTATGAAGAAAGTTGCTTTTACTGCTTGCTACCCTTGTTTGACACTCACTTTGCCTCCTTCCGCTTCCTATACTTGTCTTTGCTGTATTCCGTCTTCAGGGAATAGTTCGCGTGTTGCTCGATTTGAGCCTTGATAATTTCCTGGATCATGGGTTCACTTCGGTGGTTTGTTGTGATGCACAGTACAATATAACCGTACCGAAGCATGAACGCCAGACTTTTTCAGTGCTTCGATTTCTTCGAGAGTCAATGGCTGTACAAACTCCCCATCGTTAATTAGCTCGTTCGTCGCGTCCGTTTCCTCTGCCATTTGGATGGTTAGCGAAGCGATCCGAGGAAGGAGCACCGACCTACCGACCAATTTCGTCCATCGTACGGGGAGGCAAACGTTTGAGCTTCTTATCGTGTATTTCATAGGCAAACCCGTAGGGTTGTCCAATAAGTTCGTTGGCAGGGAACGAGCCCACTTTTCCCAGTGATACGACCCTTGGTGGCACGTCGTGTTAGATGATGACCGCGTATATACTCGACTTACGAGTCTTTCTCGATTTTGATACTGCGCACTCCATCGTCGGGTAATCTGAACAAAACAGTGTGGTTAGAGTTTATAGTGATATTTCTGATGCCACAGCGGGCGGATACTGGAGTGCTTTCGCTGGCACTCATGCTCATAGTGATGAGTCGAAGATGGATGTCTATGGCCCGGGCGCGGCACCGGGTCCGAGACATCCAAAATACAACGTTGATACAGTAACCCAAGTGTTACGGTGGTAATTCGAAAGCTTGGGCCAGGACAACCTGGGTCGATGGCAAACAGCATGGATGCTTTACTCGTCAAGTCCAAGGACCCTTCCTCGTTGCTCCCCGACGAGTTGTCCTACATCATAGCTGCATTCGTGCCGTCACAACCCGCCTCATCGCGTTCAAAGGCGTATCTTGTTCTTTCCGCGTTCTGTCAGGGTGTTCGGGCATCCAAATCTTCGGAGAAGAGTCAGGTGGGTGGAGACGAGTCAGATGCAGGCACACTCGCTCTGTTTCGCATATTCCAACCTCTTATTGCAAGTAACCTCTCAGAGTCTCGAGAAGATGGTCTACTTGCAGTCGTCACCTTCCACACCGCCCTCTTCCAGGTCGACTGGAAATCGGCTTCGCGCATCTTCGCCGAGGACGGTTTCCTTGACCTTCTTACCACTCTCGAAACGACCACATCATCACCGCTATCCATCGCGCTCGCTCGTCTGTATGCACAGGCTAGCAGCCACAAAGCTTGTCGGCAGCTCTTTTCCGAAGAAATTGTTGCTTGGCTTCAAGCAAAATCCTCACAGAACATCGATGATGCCTTGCGCGCAGTGGCTATCCTCGCGACCGTCAAACTAGCCCATGGATCTTCTGAGGATGCTCCGGCCATTTCTGTTGGAACCACCACCACTGCTAGCAGTGTTGTGCGAGAGGACATTTCACGTGCAACCCAGCTAAGGGATATAATCATGAACAACAAGGACATCGGAGCTGGTCTCAACGAGGCTGTCGAGGGGTTGGCATACCTTAGCATCAATTCGTCCGTGAAGGAGAATTTGGCGAACAGCACATTCCTAACGCGACTTTTTTCTTTCGTTCCGAAACGGAAGGCTGCGTTGGACACGACGAATAACTCATCCCTTATCTATGGCATTCTCGTGATCATTTCCAACCTCTGTGCGTACAAGCCGCGGTTGAGTCAGGAACAGCAACAGATTGCGAAACTGCGACGGATGGCCGAGAGCGGAAAGCAGACAGGTGGACAGGGCACTGAAGAACAATCGGATCCCTCAGAATCTGAACACGAAGTCCAGGCCAGGTGTCGTACGGCTATCAGTTGTGGGGCTCTCGAGGTGCTAGCGACAGCATCTGGGCTGGACAGCCAAGGGATCCGTTCGTCCGTCGGTCAAGTACTTCTAAGCCTCGCAGAGAGCAAGGAAAACAGAGGGGAAATCCTGAGGGGTGGAGGTTCGAAGACGTTGGCGCGCATCATCCAATCCATGCCATCCTCTTCGGATTCACTTTTTCAAGAAGGACTTCCAGCCATCCAAGCCCTTGCCAAGCTCGCCATTACCGCACCGCCAATCCAAGTCTTTGGTCCCAACGAGGGTAATGTGCTCGACGCAGTCCGACCCTTTTCACAACTACTACTTCACCCATCTGCGAGCATGTTCCAGCAGTTTGAGGGTATCATGGCTCTTACGAATCTTGCATCTCATGGACCAACTGCCGCATCTCGCGTCGCGAATATCCCCCATATATTTAGCAAGGTGGAGCTTTTGATGCTGGAGGATCACACGCTCATGCGCAGGGCTGCCACTCAGCTTATCTGCAACCTCGTCGCAGGGTCTGAAAAGGCCTTTGAAAGATATGCTGGAGTAAAGGACGGGATGGCACAGTCGACATCGCAGGACGGTTCCTCCAAATCAAAAATCCACGTGCTGCTCGCCATGTCGGACGTAGAGGATCTGCCTACACGTCTCGCAGCTTCAGGGGCTTTGGCGATGCTAACGAATGCGCACACAGCATGCGAGGCTATATTCGATCTCCAGAAGGAACGTCACCGAGCATTTCTTGTGCTTGCACAACTTGTTGACCCTAGTGTCCGCGCTGGTGATGACGATGGGATGGATGGGGACTCTGGTGGAGTCGGTGACCCAGGACTTGTGCACCGAGGTGTCGTTTGCATTCGTAACGTCTTGTCGAATCTTGAAAGTTCAACACACCGTGATGCGCTCAAGGAGGAGGTAAGGAAGGCAGAGTTGCTCGTTGTGTTTGAAAAACTGTTGAAAGGGGAGCTAGGGTCATTTACGGACGCGGTGCTGTGGCCTGCGGTAGAGGTCAAGAAGAAACTCGACCGTATTTAGAAAGAAGCATGTCATCCATAGACGAGGACGAGCCGTCTTTCGTGGCACTCCCTGCTCGGCTCAGACATCGTATAGACGACGCATTCGATTCAGTAGCAAGGCAATCAAAGTCTGAGGTTCGTGAAGAAGAGAGTAACTCCGGGCCATCTCAATATGAGGCTGGCGGATTCATCATTGAAGACGTTCAACCCTCGACGCAGTCCCACATCCCTTTATCTGAAATTCGCCGCGCTCTGAACCACCTCGACTTGTCTCCTGATGATGACATCATGGGAGTGTTCGAGAATGCCGCGACGGGATGGGGAGCAGGAAACGCTCGCGATGACGGGGTTAGCAGAAAGGATTGGAGGGCAGTGTGCACTGCACTGCTAGAAGGGGAACACGAGGCTGATGAGAATGACGAAGCAGACGCGGTCGCGGATGAAGATATGGGTGGGTCAGACAGTGATGAGTATCAAATAGAAGAACAGTCTGACGACTCAGGGTGGCCCTCGAGCGACGAGTACGACACCACTGGTAGGGCAAAGAAGGCACAAAAGACACCTCAAACAATTCTTACGACGGGGACGAGGACGGAGGCTTCAAGGCAGTTGACCGAGTCCCAGAAAGCTCGTTGTCGACACGAATTTAAGAGATTCTTTCCCCACGTTCCAGATGACGAACTGGACGGCCAAAAGATCATGATCAAGGATATCGCCCGCGTCGCTGATTTGCTCAAGGAGAACCTCAAGACCGAAGAAGTATGCGGACTGCATTGCACATGACACTGACCTTTCTAACGCACGTTCAAAGATACTCGAGATGCTAGAGGCATTCTCCACTTCACCAGACAAATCCATGACCCTTGCGGATTTCGAGTACATGATGATCCTCACCAAATTGGTCGGTTAAATAAGAGGGACATAACAACTTAGATATGGACAAGCGCATACATATTCGTACCTAATACAAACGGAGAGTCGTCCATAGCGTCAACCTTAAACGGAGCCGTAGCCAGGCGCAGCAGCAGGGTATGGATGGATGTTGCGGGGCTGATACTGACCACTTCCGGTATCTGTCGAGGGCTGTCATGTAAAATTGGAGTCAACGCAATACATGCTCACAAACGAATCCTCCTTGACCGTAGCGTTCTTCTGCCTGCATCTTCTTATAAATAAGCCAGAATGCGTGCTTGAAGAATGTCAAATGGGTACACGACACCCCTAGACTAACCCACGACTTACGATGTGGCCAGGGAAGTAACCAAGACTATGCTTTCCATTAAACATGGACTTGAAAACGTACGTCGTGAGCACTCACATCGTCAAGCAGACATTGATGAGCAAGTCACAACTGCATCCGGCGATGAACGCTGCGGCTGCAGGAGGAAATATGATCGCAACCTGTATCGTATAAGGAATAGTTAGCAATTGGGACGGTGAGATTGACTGACGAGGATGAGAAGAACGTCTGAGGTCTTGACCATGGCGTGGTACTTGGTGGTGCAGGTCGAACCACGACTCGGAACTAGCTGCGAGACTGAGGACCCCGAGGACCCCATCGCCCATATCAGCAGTTCCGGGGTTCGTCCAGGTCTGTCCATCTGTCCATCTGTATCAGTCTCCTCCGTCATGGTGCGCAATAAGTATCCAACAGTCAACGCCATGTTTTTGACTGTTCATCATCGCAGGCTATATCTAAGAAGGCGGGTAAAAAGGCTGCGACCCCCAAGGCTGAAGCCAGAAAAGTAGCCAAGGTACCTTTACAACTCAGTTGACCACTGGCACTGCGGAAACTCACCGCTCATTAGGCAGATTGGAAAGAAGGTTTCAAAAAGAAGCAGGTCGGCGTGTCCGATATGACCCTTCTCACGACCATCAGCAACGAAAGCATCAATGACAACCTTCAGAAACGCTGGACTAACGCCGAAATCTATACCTACATCGGCAGTGTTCTCATCTCCGTCAACCCATTTAGAGGTAACACAAGACATAATTTATTGTCCTCTTGTTCACTATTCTTCTCTGTTCTTAGATCTTGGAATTTACACGGACGAGATCCTTCACAAGTACAAAGGCAAGAACAGACTAGAAGTCCCCCCGCACATCTTCGCAATCGCGGAATCGGCCTACTATAACATGAATGCCTATCATGAGAACCAATGCGTTATCATCTCAGGCGAATCAGGCGCAGGCAAGACAGAGGCTGCTAAACGTATCATGCAATACATAGCCGCTGTGTCTGGTGGCCAAGATAATAATATCCAGGAAATCAAAGACATGGTCTTGGCCACCAACCCTTTATTGGAAAGTTTTGGTTGCGCGAAAACCCTTCGTAACAATAATTCAAGTCGTCATGTAAGACGTTTCTTGCAAGTGGTTCACGTCTCCGATACTCACGCACTCTCCCTTAGGGAAAATATCTAGAGATAATGTTCAACAGTCGCGGCGAACCTGTCGGTGCGCAAATCACCAATTACCTACTAGAGAAAGGGCGTGTCGTTGGTCAAGTGGAAAATGAACGAAACTTCCATATCTTCTATCAATTCACCAAAGCTGCATCCGATGAACAACGAGGTACACATCTAGCAGCATGCCTGAACATCACTCACCAGACATTCAGAGCAATTTGGGCTTCAAGGCCCAGAATCTTATGCATACACGAGCATGAGTAATTGTCTCGAAGTGCAAGGCATAAACGATATCAAAGACTATGCAGACACCCTCGTGAGTATAATCGCGTATCCCATTACTAATAATACTGAGGCCTTGGCATAGAATGCCATGCGAATTGTTGGATTAAGCGTGCAGGAACAGAGCGAGATTTTTCGGATGCTTGCAATCATCCTCTGGCTTGGAAATGTCCAGTTTCAGGAAATGGATGACGGAAATTCCGGTATCACTGACCAGGGCGTGACTGATTTCATCGCTTACCTTATGGAGGTGGACGCTGCCATGGTTCAAAAGGTTCTCACCACAAAGGTCGTCGAGACGCAACGAGGCGGGCGCCGGGGTTCGATTTATGATGTTCCTCTTAATCCGGCTCAAGCCACGGCAGTTAGAGACGCTCTTGCAAAAGCGCTCTACAACAATCTGTTTGAATGGATAGTGTCAAGAATCAACACCTCCATGAAGCCAAGGAGTGCTACTGCACAAGTCATTGGCATATTGGTGTGTAGTGTCAAATTTCGACCAACGAGTTTCTCAGACTATTTCATAGGACATTTTTGGTTTCGAGATCTTTGAGGTATGTTGATCACTACCATTGCTATCTCAGATGATACATAATTTCACAACCAAGGACAACTCGTTCGAGCAGCTGTGCATCAATTATGTGAACGAGAAACTTCAGCAAATCTTTATCGAGTTGACGCTAAAAACCGAGCAAGAAGAGTACGTCAGGGAGAAAATCAAGTGGACACCCATCAACTACTTCAACAACAAAATTGTCTGCGATCTCATCGAGGAACGTAAACCTCCAGGGATTTTCGCCGCACTCAATGATGCATGCGCCACCGCGCACGCTGATCCTGCAGCTGCCGACAATAGCTTTGTGCAACGTACCGCCGCTTTGGATTCTAATCCCCACTTCGAGGCACGCGGAGGCCAGTTTCTCGTGAAGCATTACGCTGGAGATGTGATGTACAACATCTCGGGCATGACGGATAAGAACAAAGATGCCTTAGTGAAGGATCTTTTTGATCTCATAGGTAGTAGTGGCAACCATTTCTTGCAGACGTTGTTTCTAGATCGGCCAGATCCGAACAGCAAGAAGCGCCCGCCAACAGCTGGGGACAGGATCAAGGTGACTATCCTGCTCAGTTCAACGATGAAGTGTTTACGTAATTAGGCCTCGGCTGGCGCGCTTGTCAATAACCTGATGAAAGCCCAACCATCATACATCCGGACAATCAAGTCAAACCAGAACCGCAGCGCGACCGAATATGACACGAAGGCTATTCTTCACCAAATCAAATATCTAGGACTTCATGAGAACATCCGTGTTCGTCGTGCAGGTTTCGCGTATCGGAATACCTTTGAAAAGATGGTCGAGCGATTCTACCTGCTATCTCCGTCAACATCTTACGCCGGCGAATATACTTGGCAAGGTGACACGAGGTCTGGATGCGAACAAATTCTTAAAGATACTGGTATCGCCAAGGACGAATGGCAGATGGGCGTCACAAAGGCGTTTATCAAGAATCCTGAGACAGTAAGCTTGGACCATATTTTCTCATCCGACTTACCGATATCATTTTAGCTTTTTGCACTGGAAACGATGCGCGACCGTTACTGGCACAACATGGCTGCTCGCATTCAACGAGCTTGGCGCAATTATTGGCGATATAAGAATGAATGTGCCAGGCGGATCCAGCGTTTCTGGAAAAACAACAAAGAGAGCATCGAGTACGCCAAAGTCAGAGAATATGGACACCAAGTCCTAGCAGGGAGGAAAGAACGTAGACGCTTTAGCCTGCTTAGCTATCGGCGATTCAGGGGCGACTATCTCGACATTAATGGTAAAAATGCGCTTGGCACAGAATTGCGGAATGTGTGTGGGCTTGGAGGTCAGTTTGCTGTTCCGTTGCTACACTGCGCTCAAATCTTTGTATAGCCGATGAAGTGACATTCAGCTCGAAAGCACAGCTGCTAATCTCGAAGTTGGGGCGATCTAGTAGACTCACCCCCCGTTTTTTGATCGTGGTATGCGCAAATTGTAACTTCGAGTCAACATCCTTGATTCACCCGTTGTTAGACAAGCAGAGCCGTACACATTGCAGTGACGACACAAAACAACGGACAAATACATACCTCACTTGAACGGAAGATACCTCTGATTACGATCAAAAGCATTTCAATGTCAAACTTACGAGACGACTGGCTAGTAAGCGTATTCCTTTCCTATGATTGACTTGTTTCAATATTTTGGACAGGTCTTCAATTGCAATACATCAGACGAAGGGGATCCTGTTCTGCATTGTTACTTCAAGACTGAACTCGTCGCCAACCTCCTTCAACAAAAACAAGCAACCATTAATGTTATTATCGGGCCGACGTGAGTATGGGCTTATCGTTCGCTAATCGTGTATTCACACCAACCAGGATTGAATATGCTAAAAAGAAGGACAAGAAGACGAAAATACAATTTGTCAAGGACGAGACGGTTCCGAGGGATGATGTTTACAAGAGCCACACTGTTCATGTTCCATCTGGCGAGCCTCCCAGCAGCACGTCACGTCCCCGTGCCAAGAGAAAACAGGGTGTTGTCCGACCAATCACACATGGGAAGTTACTTCGTGCTGGTGGCCCTTCAAACGTGAGTAGGAGTGTATAGTGTCGATGTATCCTGACAACATGTGATTGCAGAAGCCAAGGAGCGCCACTAAACCTCAACCCACTGCTCAGCCCCTGCCTGGAAAGCCTGCGTCTACTACCGTAAAATCTGCTCCCGCTCCGCCGCCGCCGCCACCGGCCAAAAATCCTGCACCACCCCCACCTCCCGAAGAGCCCGAGGTCAAGCTGTACCGAGCGAAATTTGCCTTTCAAGGACAGGAGGGGGAATTGTCGCTGCAGAAGGATGATATCGTGGAACTCATAGAGAAGGACGACAACGGTTGGTGGTTGGTCAAGAAAGACGGCGAAGAGGGTTGGGCGCCCAACAACTACCTTGAATTGGCACCCAAGAAACCACGGTCACCACCCGTTGCGCCACCGCCGCCAGTTCGCAGACCTCCACCATCGACACCTGCCGCGTTTTCAACGCCAGCTGTTCCCAAGGTTGCAGTGACGGTCAAGTCGGTTATGGCGGACGCATCCGCTAAACCAGTTGCAGTTTTTCCTGGACTCACTCCTTCGAACGGTTCTGCGACCCCATGGAAGAAGCCGGCGAGTTCGGCGGAGGCCACTCCAGCGAATTCTCGACCATCCAGCTCACTCGGGGCGAAATCACCGCCGCCAGTTGCTACGAAGCCAAAGCCACCCCCACCCCCGGTTGCAACGAAACTTGGTGCTGCCCATGCGAAGCCTCCGGGTAAACCTCCAGTTCCCACAGCCACCCGGCCTCCCGTTGGCAACACAACTACACAGAGGGGAAACGTTGGAAAGCCAGCCCCCCCATCCGGCCAAATGGACTTGGCTGCTGCGGTGAGTACATGTCAACTTGGGTCTGGCGTTGCTCATCGCTGCCATGACAGCTCGCAAGACGTGCACAGCAAATCAGTGAAAATAATTGAAGCATGATGAACACATTGTTTGCTATGGATTTCCAGACGTCCCAATTTATTTATTTAGATAGATATGAGAATGCTCGGGCATTCCAATCAAAGGGGTATACCAAGTAAAGTTCCGTGGTCTATTTAGTGATGCTAGTGAAGACGCGTATGATAAAGTGAAATCATAAGGTGTGTGTGATGGTGATTGGAGGCAATGCTGAAGATCGAGAATTTGAAGCCAGTTCTCCTTCACTGTCGGGTATAGCGACGCTCACATGGCTTTGTACCGTCTCTTCGTCTGCATCTCGCTTGTCCACAAGATCGTTTCCCACCAATGTCTGTTGTCCAGAACCTCGCCATGAGCGCAGCTCGTCGGCATTCAAAACCTTGGTGGCCGAACAAGCTCGAAAGTCTTCTGGCCGTGCTTCAAGCGCCTTCTTGCCAGACTCTATGAGGTCGTCAATGAGACCCCTGATGCGTCGGAATGTTTCGTCCCCCCCCTCCTCGACATCAGTGTCATCGTCGTCATCGTCCTCCTCGTCCAGGGCAGGCTTGACGGCCTTGTATGTCCGCGGAGGAAGAATGAGCCTCGATTCTCTCAGTTTGCGGCGCAGGTCACGGATCTCGTGCGCCTGCCGATTTTTGGCCGTTTCCAGAGACGCGTTGATTGCCAAGAGAGAACGATTCATGATTTCCAGGTCTGCGATCTGTAAACCGTTCCATCAATCGTCTTCAAAGGATGGTTCGATGGAACAAACCTTGCGATTGATCTTCGCCTCGACCCTGAGCTGTCGCTCGGATCCGTCCGACTCTGGGTCACTGTCTCCTCGACGCGCGAGGTCACGAGGACTTCTTTCCTTGGAGCGATTGCGATCCCGTGTCATCTGGACATTGGGTTCCGCCTGTGAAAGAAATGCTATCCGTTCCGAGCTGCTGCGTCTGATATGATGTGCGGTGCTCGGGACCTGGTTGTCAGCCGTTTGATCGCTTGCCAGAGACACAGACGTTTTCGAAATCGACGACTTGGAGGAGAGCGAGAGTGCGGATATTGGAGGTGAATGTGGGGGGAGGGGAACCGAGGCAGGGTCAACTTTGGCGAATAGAGGCGTTTTCTTTGCAGGATGGGGGTCGTTTGAAAGGGTAGGTGATGTGTGAGAACGGACAGGTGACGGTACGCGCCGAGGTGCAAAACGGTGGGGGTTCGCAGCAGGTGAACCGCTGGTGATTGGGTAAAACCCTGAGGGGGACGGGTCGTTCAAAGGAAAGACTATTGACGGAGTCCTGGAACGGGTATGTATCGGACGAGTTGTGGCATAGGGCGATGAGAGCGATCGTGATGATGGATCTCCTCCGTGGGTCGCCGCTGCCTTGATGAGACCGTTAACTTTCGACTTGACCTTGATTGGAGGTAGTGGCGGTGGTGTATTCGTCCGCCCAGTGTCCACCAAAGGAAGATGAGCCGGACGAGAGCGATGAGGTAGTGTTGGAGAATTGAGGTCCGAGATGGACAACGCATGGTGTAGTGGAATCACAGTGCCGCTTCGCGCTCTCTCCTCGGAACGGGGAAGCTTGAGTTTGGCAGAGGCAGCGGTGAGGGCACGCTGGCGAGGTTCTTGGCTCCCTGGACTGGACTGGACTGGACTTATTCCAGACCGTGGTGTGGTGGTAAGGCGGGCTTTGGGTGAGCTCCTTGGTTCTGACCCATTCGGCAACACTCGCGATGGCCGTAGAGGAGAGTCGGGTCTGGAATGAACCGGAGCAGAGACATTATGACGGATGGTGCTCAAAGAACTAGCACTTGATAATTTCCGGAGAGTCGTATTAATGTTGACCTTGATCTTGGGATGGAAGGGAGGTGGAGAGAGTGCTGGAGGCAGCTTTGTGGGCGAGACTGGCCGGGACCTAGGTGGACGAACAATGGTATTTCCTGCCTTGAGGTCGACCTTTGCGGTTACCTGTCCCTGGAGGTCGACACGAATAGCGTCGAGTGAGTTTGGTGTACTCACTTTGCGGAGAGGGATATCCATTCGTGAAACATGTACGAGCGTGAGTTTAGAAGCGCATTTTACCGCGTACAAGAGTCGTAGATGGTCGTGCAAGCGTGGAGGAGAGTGCCGAGAACACCAATATTTATTAGGCTACCACCACTCGCCGCGTCCCATCCTCCTCTCCTCCACCCAACGCAGCTAGCACGCTCTTTCTGACATACTTGCCCACCATGTCTACCTCGATATTGACCCGTGCACCGTCCGGCTTCTTGGCGAGGGTTATCTTTGCTTGCGTGTGTCGGATAAGCATGACACCAAAAATTCGCAGGGAGTCGTTCACTTCGGTCAGGGTGAGGGACGCGCCGTCGATCGCAACATATCCTTTCGGGATGAGGTATGGCATCAGCGAAGGGCGATCAGCTGTGGGCTCTGGCAGCTGGAACCAGAGTCGGAGGGAATCGCCGTCATGCTCTCGACGAACGATAGTTGCGGTGGTGTCGACATGAGCCTGCCTTCAGTTAGTAGAGGCGATGGGTCGCAGTGCACGGCGCGCGCACCTGCACAAAGTGACCACCGAACCTTGCATGCGCTAGCATGGCACGCTCGAGGTTCACTTGTTCGCCGACTGTGCGGTCACCTGGCGGAAACGGGTCGAAAATGGACACGATGGGAGCGCAAACGTGGAACCGTACCCAGATCTGTTCTGTCTAGGGTTTCGTTGGCTAGCCATACTTTGAAGCAACCAGTGTCGAACTCGATGACGGTCAGGCATGCACCATTGACTGCGATCGAATCACCAATGTGACAGTCGCCTAGGACGGGCGCAGCGTCGGATATTGTTAGAGTACAACCCCCCGCATCGCGTTGGATGGAGGAGATGGTACCGAGATGCTCGATCTAGACGATGATTGAACACGATATCCAGCCAGCGAAAAAGAAACCCAAGGCTTGCCAGGCCGGTGAACATGTTCTGGGAAAGAGAGTGACCTGACTTTGAATTCGTACATTTCGTCTGGAACACTCATGTCGACGAACAGGCGACATCACAGCGAGGTACATTCACAACCGTCCGGACGTAATCGAACACTATGGGAGTCTTAAAAGGCAAAGTGGATTGTGTACAGCGATTGACATTATGCTCAAGGTCTACACAGTGCTTCCGGCGAGGACGAGGTTGTACGTGTCGATGGCGGTGTGCACGGTCGGTGCGATAGGGATGTTCATCTCTGACTGCTTGGAGAAAAACATTCCAGGAGAACGACGTGGGGAGGCATGAATTCGGAGTGAGCGATGAGATGTATGCGTTCGGCCGGCCGACCACATGAGTGATAGGAGTGTGGAGAAAGAGTGGGGGTTTAAACCGGGGGGTGGGATCGGGATGGGTGTCGGTGTAGTGTGTTCCATTCGCGGGTGTCGATATTCCATGGCAGTTCTCGTGGAGGAACGTCGTGGAGAGACTCGGCCAGCTTCCAGTCGGAGGAGAGGCGTCTTTGTATGTCACTGTCGGGGATGAACTCTTCTTCCGAGTCAAGAGGACGAGACGTGCAACAGACGATGTCCTTGAGGAACCTCCAAAAACGGTCAAAGAACATGGCGCAGGTGATGGATGTCGCGATGAAGAGTACGGCGATGACCGCGATGCCGACTATCTGCCATGTTTTACTCGAGTGATCGATGGCGCCGCTGGACCCTGGCAAGATGGATGGTGTCGATACTGGCACGGCGGGGGTGAGTCGGGCGGATTCGATGGTGGTCGTCGTGGTGTTCCATGGTGATAGCGAAGAGTGGAATGTTGGCTGAACAGACTGGGATTGGTTGAGCCTGGTGGAGGTCTTGATGACGGTGCGGGTGGTGGTGTGGGACGTGCTTCGAGCGTCGCCGTCGTCGAGGAGGCCGCCAACAATATTGTGGGGGATGGCAGGCATGGCACGTGACATGATGGTAGTGTAAGCGTGAAGAGGCTGATCTCGCCGATGTGAGTCTCGCCATCGCCATCCAATCTTGATGTCGTCCAGAGAACCCCTTTGGTATTGTCATGAGGCGAGTACTATCTCTCCTCGTTGTCCACCGCATCGTCCAACCTACCTCTAGTGTCACGCAGAGATGACGCCGCTCATGGTCCGTCCCTGTCCTCCTTGTCCACATTCCTTGCACTCATGTGTGGCGTAGACACCAGATCCAATATGTGCTTCTTGTAGGGGTTCCTTTGTAGAAAAGGTTCTCTCTCCGCTCTCCATCTCGCCCGCTCGCCGTTGATATCTCTACAGCTCGAAGATCCATCCGATGATCCTCGCGACTTTCAAAATCGTGCTCCCAACACAGCCAACATCCCAAACGACCTTCCCGGCGCGTTCGAGGGACTCTTTCGTTCGGGTCCGTCTCCCCTTACCACATCCAACCCCCCTCCTTACCCGCTCTTTGTAGGTCCTTGGCGATCTCCCGAGAATTCCAATCCCTCCCCCCCTCGTCCTCGTCCCCACTCGCCACCAACGCAACGGACACACGATAACCCTGTATGCTCTGCGCTTTGTTCTTCCATACCCTCATTTCTCACCTACTCTCACAGACAAGCTCTGGCCTCCACTTTGAATTTCACACCGGTCCCCGTGGGACAAGCACCACTCGAACGTTCATCCTTGGAGGCTCCAATACACTTGGTCGTTCACCGCCCCGGCCACATCATCCCGTACCTACCTTGTTCGAGTCCGTCTTTCCTTTACTGTTCCCCATCTCATCCATCCTGACTTCATCTTTAGGTTTCTCAATCGTCAATCGGAAAATGAAAATGAAAATAACATGCGCACCCCCGGAGACATCACCGGCCCATTGATGGCGCAGTACCTCATGGCCTTGTTCGGTCGTGAACCTCAGGGACGTGGTGGCGATCCCTTTGCCGAGCTACTCGGCGTTCCCCCATCAGCTCGATGGGGCGATTACGTGTTTAACCAGGAAGGTTCGTGTCTCGTCCTATCTTCCCCCTTGCATCCATCTCATATTCCTAAGCATTGGACCAAATATTGACCCATCTCGCCGAGAACTCTACTGCAGGGCGTCCCGCACCTGCGACAGAAGAAATAGTCAACAACTTGCCAAGAGAGGTCCTCACAGAGGATTGTTTGTGGCTCCATAATCCCTCCAATACTCTTGCTGATCGTTCGTATAGCTCCGCTTTTGCAAAAGGATTGTGCTGTTTGTAAAGAACCCTTCAAATTGGATGCAGAAGATCCCGATGATTTAGTCATCGTTACACTTCCTTGCAAACACCCGTTCCACGAAGGTTGCATTCTCCCATGGCTCAAATCGAGCGGTACATGTCCAGTTTGCAGGTTCGTCTTGAACATTAGTGCTTCGATGCCACCAGCCAACTCTTTCCCCATAGGTTCGCTTTGGTCCCTCAGCCACAACAACACTCCCCCGGAGGGACTTCAGGAGGGACTTCGAGTTCCGATCACACTAATTCCTCCTCTTCCGGATCGCGCACGCGGTCACCCGGTACCAGTAGCTCTGATAGAGGTGGTGGGGGTTTTTTCCAATCTCTTTTCGGAGGCGGTTCTGGTGCTTCCGGTGGAAACAGCGATTCTTATTCAAGGCACTCTCAACCCAACGCGAGAAGAGGTCATCGCAATGTCCGTCCAGAGGCGGTCTCTCGCAACACGCCATTCTTCCCTGGGCAGTGGATCGAGGACATAGATTGACTACATTTGCAATCGCTTCCCACATTACCCTTTCAACGCTTAGTCACCACTGTTTCTACCTGACACTCGATCCGTGTATCCAATTCTGGGGTCTGAATTTCCTCTATCGTCGTCGAGAGCTCTCGCTCTCACAGAACTTGAGACTTTATCGAACTCAATTTTACTCCTGAGAAGAACGAACGAATATATAGCATTGCGTGAGTGAGCAATTCTGGAATAAGTTTGTAAGCGATTGTCATCCGCGTTGAACATTCTTCCGTTGGTATACAGTACTACCTTACATCGAAGCCCCAAATTTATCTAAACGACATGCAAAATCATCTCGTGCACCCACTTAGTTGGTGGTGGCACCTGTGTAGCTCGTTGTTGCGAAACCGACCCGGTTGTTGGTGGTGTCGTAGACACTGTAGAAGCGCTCGAGGAACGACTGGCCGTCGATGAAGTCAAGACCCTGTCCGGACGGGCTTCCGAGGTCGCCCACGATCGAGTAGATCGAACCAGTAGTGCCGCCGATGTAGGTGTTGAGCGAACGAGGCCAGATTTGGCCGTTGGGAATCAATGCATACGTGACCTCGAGGCGCAACATCAGCAGCAGTCGTGCGATGGGACCTCGGGAATGCTTACAGAGCCAATATGGAAGTCGAGGTTCTGGAGGGCACTGTATTGAGTTGTCGTGAACTTCAACAAGCCGGTGCTGGCGTCCGCCGTCCCACCAGTGGCAGACTGGTAGGCCGAGAAGGCGTCTATTGTCGACGGTTCAGCGGTGTACCGGCCCGAATCAGCTCCTTCTACTTACTGGAAGCGAGAAGGATCAAAGTAGTACCAGTGTCGACGATCCCAGCGGTCGCTGACAAAATCGTCGTCCCGCCGTAAGTAATGCTCTCGTTGATGCCCCAGTAGTACTTGGCAGGCGAAGTTGCGGTCACCGGACTAAAACGTTGTGATCAGATGTCAGTAGGTGATACGAGATGAAAACCAACGTGTAGGTTAGGGTGCCAGTGTACTTGGATGGGTCAGTGGTACCAAACGTAAGTTCACCGTTGGTGTCTGATGTAGACGTGGTGGGTGCGAAGGAGACGCCGACGACTTCTGCGGAAATCGTCCCATGGGTATAGAGGTCTTGGGTGACAGTAGGGATCAACTGGGTGGGGTTCGACAGAGTGCCCTGGGTCAGGATTTCGGGCCCAATGCTGGAAGGTAATCAGTAGCCATGCTTAGCATGAAGAGAATTTTCATACCCAAGAATGCCGTCAACACCTTGGAAGCCAGTCGAGCTTGTTGCAGCACCGGTGGACTGGGAGGAAATGACGAGGCCATTTCCGAGATTGACGATGCAAGTATATTCCTCGCCTGCATAAAGTATTGGTCAGTCCCCTGTGTTTCCGCGAAAAAAAAATGTTACAAAGCCTGACCGGAGAAAGAGCCGGATCCGTACGAGACAGACTACGGGAAAATGTGTATGTTACTTGTGCCACTGGCAAGTCCAGTAAAGCTTACCACAGTTTCGCCCGTGTCCGTGCAGGTGTTCGGGTTGAACGGTGTGTTAGCACCAACCCAGGTGTTGGAAGAACCAGTGTCGACAATCAAATAATCTGCACGCGAGAATAAGTGACAGGAAACTCGATGTACGGAGCATGACAGACAGGTGGTCGCTGGATTACCGACTCCGACGGCGGCAATGTACGAAACGGCCTGGTTGGTGACAGCAATGCTAGCATCGCGACGATCTAGCTTGCCATTCTGGATGTCAGCACCACGAGACTTGAGTGCAGTGGCACGAGCTTGGTCATGCTGAAGGAGATTGACAGCACCACCATTGGCGTTGATGCGCTTGGCGAATGGCAAGGTGACACGTGGGGTGCGGACCTCCACTGGTGTCGCTACAATGGAAAGGGCGAGGAGAAGAGTGGTGAGCAAGGATGCAGCAGGGAACATGGTCAACCGAAGATTTGAAACTGGGGGAAAGGATTTGCTGGTCTAGTCCTTTTATATTGCACTAGACCAACGCTCGACGAGCAGACCACATGGTAGAACCTCGAGCCCGAGAAAGAACTGGATGGCAGTCATGCGGTCCCCATCACTTGCAATAGCAGCGGTTCTGTGCCGTGGATACCCCAATGTATCGAGAGCGTTGCTCCACATCGCGTGATCAAAATAACCTCTCAACTCTTGCAAAGCAGTCCAACAACTTGTCGGACTCTCTTGTAGCAGTGGCCATTCGTAAAGATGTCGAACTGGGTCTCGGGGCAAGCATAGCTCTTAGAGATAGCAAGAATACATGCGTGAGAGGGGGATCTGTGTAATCATGTTACGCTATAAACGAGTGACGAGATGGATTGCAGATCCATCACGGTCAAAGCGCCCACAGGCGAGATCATGGTAAGACTACTTGACCAAGAAAGGTGGTTACCCCACAGAAGTATTGGTCAGTGGTGCGACTACCGCAGCGGATTCTGTGGGCATCAGTGGGAAATATTCACAGGGAGGGAAAAACAGTACAGACGTTCCAAGTCCCATGGATGGGAACGAGTGGTTCCTTGGCGTGGGTCCGGGGTCCGTAGGGTGGTGCAAATGATGACATTCATCGAAGCGGGAATTGGTGCACTCGAAATAGAGACAGCCTTCGGCTCGGATCTGATGTACACCATAATTACTGCAATCTGTGTTGAAAGTGCAGACCAACTTTGATACTGTTGTATCCCGTCAGACCTGCAGAGCTTGCGCAAGTGCCACCACTCATTAGCTGGAAGAGTACACAGACGACGTTCCTCACGTGACATTAACAAAAATATACTGCTTACCCAATCATCAATTGGGTAACAGAGTTTTAAAGTAAACGAGAGTAAATACAGTTTCGAGCTCATGGCAAAGGTATCACTGGCATGTCCGGAGCGAGTTGGCACATTCACGCAAAGTGGACCTTTTCTCCTGGCCGACCTTCGGATAGCAGGACAACAGCCTGGCAAGCTTGTCTGTGAGGCAGGGTTCGAACGACATTGAAGAGATATTTCTTACATATTTCCCACTGATCTTCCATCCTGGCTCACTCTTGTCAAGTTTCTCCGCGATGCTATCCCCACCATCCCCAAGACCAACCACTACGTCGCTCTTGATAGTTCGCAAACTGCATACCTTTGGAGCGCCCGCGGCACTGGCCATCGGTCCAATTGCAACTTCAAAGGGAGTGCTGGCCGGAGCAGCACAGTCATACGTCAACTTGCGATGGTTAAGGTCCCCCTTGAAGAAGACGAGATCGGAACGGGAGAGGTGGAGAAATAGATCTGGCGCTTCGTTATGCAGATCCCAAAAGGTATATCCAGTGCACCAGAAAGGGTGTTGTTCATACACCCATTTTCCATCCCTTTCGTATTGCTGAACGAGTTTTCTCAGTAGAGATTTCGCAGCAAGAGGGTGCCTGACCTTCCAGCGCGCACCGAGGCCTCTAAGTGACTCCCTTTCTGCCTCGCTTGCTTTCGGGAAGAGGTGTCCATAGACCATGGTGTTTAGCAGCCATTCCCAATCCTTTCGGGTGACATCCGAAACGAACCATGGGTACCGCTTGCCATGAAATCTAACTTGCTTCGCGAGCCCACTCTGGATGAGGAAGTCCGCTATAATTCTATTCATTAGTGGCGATCTTCGTGTGGCATGGTGTTCAGGCGTACCGTAAACACAATCGCAGTACAACTCAAAACCAGCATTATCCAGGATGAAATCAATGCGACCTCCAGTCTTTTCGCGAAGTTCTTTAAAGGTATCCCACAACTGGTTGAGGTGATTTCCCAGAATGTTCTTTTCTGTCGCAGCGAGATGGTCGCCGCCAGTGGACTGCAGCGACTTGATTTGCTCTTCGGTCATGTTGATGAGCAAGGACAAATCGGTCGAGTTCCCCCACAAACAAACTAACAAGAACAGCTTGAAAGGGGACACTATTTTGAGACGGCAAACGCGGACCTTGGGTCAACTCCAAAAACATGAGCCGTTCAGCTTCAGTTTTTTCCTGATCGGAGGTATTTTCAGGCTGTTTAAAAGGTTCTGCGAAGCGTGTTGAAAGCTCGAAAACAGCCTCCGCCGACCTGGAGAACGTGTCGCACTTGCAATGACGGTCAGTAGTATTCGTCGGACGTATTGACATCCTACTTTCTGACGGTAGAACACATCGTAGTCTTTCCAGTACTTGCTTACACTGAAGCATTCGTGCAAACGACGATACTTGTAAGCTTCGGCGAAAAGCCAAGGTGCGTTCATGAAGTCTTTACCTGAACAAAGGTAATTGGTATCAGGTGGCTAGGGCGATGTCACGGCTCACCCTGGAAGAACTTGGCAATTTCTTTGTTCCAAAGGGCGACGTCGGCTTCACCGTCGTCGATGATTGGCCTAAGCTTGGCATTACCGCTCAAATCAGCCATAAGCGTGTCCATTCTCTCAAGACATTGGACGAGGTCGACGACGCGGTCTTCGGAAGATTGCTCATTCAAAGTACGCGAGGCATCGTCGATTGCCTTTCCCAAGATGGTTGGAAGGCGAACGCCCATGGTTGCGTGAGCAAAGGAGTATTCATGATACCCTCGAAACGCAGGCCAGGGGGGGTTGTTCGGGTCAACCTAGATTAGAGGTATTAGTCTGGCAAGTGGCAACAAGGGGTGGCGGTACTCTGGAGGGGGTCCTTGGCCAAGGTGCTTTCAGATTCTTCTTGTCGGGCAAGTGACCGAGGTGAAGGGTGACACGAGACGGGGGGGCGGAGGATGGGGGGGTAGGGGTGGAGTGGACCGGTGTGGGGGTGAAATAGTAAGAGGACATGTTGGAGAGAAGGAGAGGACCAAAGCTCTTATCTGATCCGTTGGCGGGCATACTTAAGTTACTTTGACGACGCGGTTTATATTTCCATAAAATGGAGCAGATAATCTCAAAAAGGAAGGTATACGGTGTGACGTCATAAATATATTACGTAACCATCAGCAGAACGGAGGTGCATTACTTTGTTACGTCGACTTCTTCCAGACTACTAGATCCCCCCCGAGGTCTGACTAAACCACACCTTACATAGAATCTTCCTCCAAGGACGCACACATCCAGAGATGAACCGTGTAGTACTGGTGCTAGCATGAGCCGATTACTTTTCCGACGCACGGACAGTTGATGTTTGTCTTAGAAGACACCGACTTATCTGCAACACCGTCCATACTTATCCGGATGCGGGTACCACTGCGCTGGAGGTTTTGTCATGCAGCTTGATTTCAACTCTGTTGCAGACGCAATTTGGGTGCCATGTTTGTGGTACCAACCGATAGAGCTAGTTGCTTACAATTGGGAAAAATCACGCTCTGGGTTCGAGCGCGATAGCCGTAGTCGAACAATACCGGTGCTTCCAGACATTGCAGGCTAACGATCACAGGTCGGCTTGACATTGGAAAGGTGCGATTGTAATTGGATACTTGAAAGTACTACTGTTATCTGGTGTCCATGTTCACCGAGCTAAATCTGTTCCCTATCTAATCGATCGGAGCGATTTGGCCCGACTTTCCCGCCACTCACCACAACTCACTCGCCGTTGTTGACGTTGAGCATGGCCGGTGTAGAGACTTCCCAGAAGCACTTGGTTGTACTTGGCGCTGGTGTCATCGGATTAACCGTAGCATACGCGGCTGCCACAGAGCCCAACGCTGCGTTCAGAATAACAGTTGTTGCACGAGACATGCCCGAGGACATGGGTTCACAAGCATGGGCCAGCCCCTTCGCTGTATGTCGTCCCCGTTGTGTGCCATATGCTTACCCGCTGCGACCCTCTTCTTAGGGCGCGAATTGGTCTCCTTTGCCAGCAGCGGCCACCGACCAACGGGTCTATGACTGGGAAGTAGCGTCCTTGTGAGCGCAAAAGACATCTGATGACTGCCCCTTGTCCACTGATCCATTTGGTCAAGTAACAAATTTTGGGACCTGATTCCGACCGGCTTGGTCAAGGTTGGTGTAGCATCCTCGACCACTTTGACCGGATCTGATTCCCCAAAGAAATTACCATCAAAGATCTATCTGAGGCAAGCTAGAGACCCTTCAAAACTATGGTGGAGTAAGCTGGTTCGCGAGGTAAGCCCCCTCCTTCACAAGAACTATTGGATAAGCTTCAGTACGTCTTCAGTTTCACCAGCTTGATCCGTCCGAGATCCCGGAACCGTACAAGGCTGGAGTCGAATATCATACAATATCAGTGAACCCACAAGAATACATCCCTTGGTTGAAGTCTAAGCTCTTATCCCTTGGCGTTTCCTTTGAACAACGGCATATAAACAGCTTGGAGGACCTACGGCCACTAGTGGGGCCAGAAGGCGTCCTCGTGAATGCCACTTCTCTCGGTGGGAAACAGAGTTACCGGACTATTTCGGAGAGGTCATAACTTTAGTAATACAGGTTCAAGGTCCATCATCGGTGTGGAAGACACCAAATTATATCCAATACGTGGCCAGACGATCTTAGTGAAATCATCACTGATAGATGGATGTTTCGCTGCGGAGGGTACGTACGTTGGAAAATAGGCCACCCTCTATTGACTGGGTTGATAGATGATCAAGGAGGATGGACATACATTATTCCGCGTCCTGGAATAATGTACACAGATACTGTTCTTTTGGGAGGAACATTTCAGTCAAATGACTGGGATACCTCCATTCACATGGATACGGCTCAGCGCATTTTTGAGCGCTGTGCTAAGGTAGCACCTTCACTCGCGAACAGTGAGGTCACAAAGATCTTGAAGCATCAAGTAGGATTAAGGCCGGCACGGGAGGGAGGCGCCCGCGTCGAGGCGGAAGTTGTCAAGTTCCCACTCAACACCACACACAATCTTGTTCCTTGGGATCCGGCAGGTTTACAAAATGGGAATGTCATGCAAGTAGTGCATGCATATGGATTCGGGTAGGATTTGGTTGAGTAGGAAAGATATGAATGACTTACAGCCTATTTTCAGCGCGGGGGGGTATCAAGCGTCCTGGGGAGCCGCAGCGGAGGTCTTGACTCTTGTCAAGAACTTGTTAACTTGAAATACGCGGTACCACGTGATCAGACGCGTCGAGATTCAGTGTATATCATTGTTTGGATCCACAAGTTGTTGCTTGCGAGTCGAAGCCTAACCTACGCTTGGTCATTACCACAACGACCATCTGGCGAGCTTGCCACCTTGGCCAACGCCAACCATGTCGCTCGCAGATATTGGCAAGAATGACATATCTGAAGAAACTCAGGCCTTCAAGGACAGGCTCGCGAGTCGAGGTTGGCTGGACTATTAGATGGAGATTTACACCCAAGCTTACCCGACTGTGACTTAGACACGGAAAATGCGAGCTTACACACCCAATTGATGAGACGCGAAGCGGAACTCGAGGAACTACAAGCCACTCTCAACGAAACCGTCTACAAGGTACTAACTCTCCCGCCGTGTGATGTAGATGCCATCGTTGACATCCCACAGCTGAGTAAAGAGGCGGAACGCGCTCTCCATTTGGAGGAGGAGGTTTCTGCACGGTGTTCTGAGCTTAGGACCGAACGTATGTCTCTCCAGAATTCCGAACTGGCCCTGCAATCCACCCAAGAGAAGCTCAAAGCGGAGGAGCGCGCGAAAAGGGAACTCGAGTCAACACTGGATACCGTATCATTGCACTCTCAAGCGACCAGCGCAGAGCATCAGTCCATTCAACGTGAGAAGCGCGCTCTTGAGTCTCGTGTGCGCGAGTTGGAACGCATCGTGCAGACACACGAAGCCGCCAAAGGTGTCTCGAATATGCCTCGCAAAAATGGCCGACCTCGCTCTTCCTCGGTCTCGAATTTCCGCCTCCCAGCTGTGGAACAAGAACTGAATGACGTCAAATCCCAATTGCGTAACAAGGACTCGAGTCTTCGCGTGCTGGAGAAGAAACTCGCTCAAGCCCAAGACGATCTAGTCAAGGCGGAGAATGCACGCATCTCGATTGATAAAGCTGGCCAGAGTCGCATTTCGGAGCTCCTGTCGACCTTGGAGATGAAGGAGGAAGAACTCGAATTGTTAAGGGAGGCCGATAATAGCGGTGAAAGAGAGGAAGAGCTATTGAAGAGGATTGATGAAGATGCAGCAAAGATCGTGGCCTTGGAGAAGCTAGTCGCTGATACTCAAACGACTCGGACGACTCAAACGAGGATCCAAAAGCTGCAGAGTCAACTGAAGGCGGAGTGCGAAAAGGCGCAACGTAGCGAAGAAATTCAAAATCGACTACTTCGCGAGAAGGAAGAACTACTTAGAAAGTACGAAGCCTCTCAGCGCGAGGTAGCTGAGGTCCAGGAATTATCGACGGCTCACGAGTCTCAAATCACAGAGTTGGAGGCCAGGCATGCGTAAGTCTTGGTTCCGTGTGGTGCAAAGGCTTTGCTGAACGGCGCTTACACCAGTCTTCTCCTGACTGAAATTGATACTCATGGTCGCCACATGGGGTCGTTATCGCCTGAGGCAGATTCATCTCGATCACAAAGAACAAATGGCTTTCCCGCGCTCCACGATGATTCGGCTGTAGCAGGTCACATCCAGACCTTGCTGCAGGCAATCGATCGGTTGCGAACCGAGCGCGATGGACTCAAGCGCGCGCTTGATTTTTCAGAGGTCGAATACCGCATCACCACCGAAGGTTTCCAAACCCGTATCGCGTCATTAACGAGGCAGTTGACGAATACCGCTCACCACGTTGAGACCAAGAAATCCACCACTTGCGCGGAACACAGGGTGAAGCAAATAACTTCATGCGCAGCCGCTTTCGCAGTGGTGATATCCAACCTTCAAACCCGCCTCGATCTCTCTGAGGATCGTCTATCTTCGGCCTCCGCAGATCTCGCTTCTTCTAATTCCCAGTTACATGACACTCTCGCCGTTATTGACGGCCGGACACAACTATTATCGACGAAGACGGACGAACACGATGTTCTTCTGCAGCAGTTTAATGCAATGACGAGGAAGTTCTCTGAATCAGACGACGAGCGCGGTCGTTTACGTCTTCAACTGGCTGACATGGAGGGTCAATTTGCTGCCATGAGGGAACATGTCAAAGTCTCCGAGATTGTTAAGGAAGAAGTAAACCAAAGCTTTCTTTTGGCTGAGCAGCGCTTTGTCACCCTCAACAAATGCTACCAGGATATCGAGTCCGAGCGCAACTCCCTCATACTTCAAGTCACGAACCTGCAGGATGAACTTATTCATGTCCGGGAAAATCTAGCTGACTCTCAAACTCGGTACAATACTCTCCATGGTCAGCAAGTCTCGTCGATGTCTACATCCGAGGTTGTACGGACACTCAAGGACCGCATCAAAGAACTCGAGGCACGCATTGTGTACTACAACGACCAGAGTGGCGACTATCAACACGACATCCGTCGGTTGGAGGCTAACGTGAAACTCCATGAAGAACGCATCGCAGAAATGACGTCAGAGCTCGACCTTCTCGCATCCCAAAAAGAGGCGATGGTTGAAGACTGTGCTGAGGCAAGAGAAGCAAGAGATGCGGCGATACAGAGATTGGAGGCAACCGAGGAAGAAGCGGAACGAATCCAGCAACAGTTGCAGCAGACGAAGCACGCCCACGAAGCAGAGCTGGCTGCAATGTCCTTGGAAGTGGCACACCTAGCATCAGAGCATCAGCAGACGACCGCACGTCTGGCAGACTTAAGGGCCGAAAACGCCGGGTTTATCCGCGAGGCAGAGGCTCTCAACTGTGACCATCGTCATCTTAGCGAACAGTTGAATTCAGCCGCTTCTCATTCACGCGCGCTGGAACTAGAAAACGCGAGCAAGGATACAGAAATCCAGCAAGCTATCATTTCTCTCGCAACCATTCACCACCTATACAAGGACTGTATTCACCGACTCCAAAGATTCTGCCAACGCATTGCGTCCTTGGAATTGCAGGTTGTCACTCTTACCCAGGAGCTTGAGCGGTCGCAAGAAGATACGACTCCACGTTCTCGCATGTTCGCAGCAGGGCAGCAAGATGAACATGATGTAGACTTTTTGTGGAACTCACTACAAGAAAAGGAGCTCGAACTGGCAACCGCAAGACAATTACTTGAAGAAACACAGTCCTGCTCTGCCAAAGTCGAAACAGAGCTTCTACAGCGTATCGCGGCGATGACCGAGGAGTTACAAGCGCAGGCAAGAGAATCGGAAGACATTGTTGAGCTTCAGGGAGAAATTCGAAACGTCAGGGCGCAGTTGCAAACCTCGCTAGAAAATTTCGCCGACCTGGAGAACCTCCATGACGACGTTGTTGAAGACTTCGCCACTCTCAAAGAAGTCTTTGAGCGCCGGCTTACTGGCACTGACGAACGAATACGGTCACTGGAAGTGGACCATCAACGCAGTCTAGCGGCTCTGGAGGCCAAGTATAGACACCAAGCCGATATCCTTACCGGTAATCTTGAAGATCGGGAGCTCGAGCTGGATGAACTACGCCAGCATCTCCAAGGCCTGTCCGAGGCACATGCACGTGCGGAACGGAAGCTTCATGAAGAGTTGAAATCCTACAGACTCACTCACTCATTAGCGGATGATATAGAGAAGGACCTCCGCCGAATGGTTGCCGAAATTCGTCAACGGCTGGAACAAGCAGAAGCCGAGAATCTTGCATTGCAAGAAGAACGACAGCTGCTACAAACGGAGACTACCGGTCTCCTGGCTGAAATCCAGCGCTCGACATCTTTAGCCAGGTACCTGGAACGTCAAGTTAGGGAAAGGCAAGTTTGAGGTGACACCAATGAAATATCTGCTCATCGCATGTGCAGTGAAGATGCTTGTACGCTATTGAAGGAGACTCTGCAACAATCAGAGTTAGCCCTGGCTGAATCGGAAAAGGCTGGCAAAGCCGCCGAATTCAATCTCACTCTGCAAGCCAACCAGCACGAAAAGGTGGTGGCAGCACTCCGCCGCGAGATTGCATCCCTTCAATCTGGACCCACGTTGCGTTCCGTTATCGCTGACTTGGAGGAGAAGAATCGGGAGTTGGATGACCTCCTCAAGGCAAGATGTCAGGAGATCGAAGAGCACGATGATCGAATTCTCGAGTGAGTTGTCAACTGTTCTCGTTCTCTAATATAAGTGTTTTTTGAACACAACTACTCGTAGGACGTTCAAAGTAAATAAGAAATTAACGAACAAAGTAGAGTCTTTGACACGCAAAGTTCAAGCTTTGCAGGCGAAGCTTGCTTCAATGAAGAACCAACCTCAAGAGCCTGTGGCAGGAGCTGCTCTTCCGAAGAAAATGCCTTCTGCTTCTGCTTCCGCTTCCACCTCCAGTCCACCTATTACCGTTCTTGCGGCTATGCATGCAGGAAGCTATCCCAGCGCTTCGCATATTCGAGAGAGTTCTGGCCCCTCGATGACTTCAAGGCCTAAGACCCCTGAGCCGGGGATACGTCCAATAGCTACTCCAGCTCCGCCGTGCACTCCAGACGAGACAAGGGGATTCGTCAGGAGTGAGATGTCCGTTGGGAAAAAGCGTCCTGCACCTGATGACGACGAGCGAGATAGTGTCCCAGCAGAGGGTCATTACTCCACGGATGCATGTCTTCGGAATGGACCCACCCCCCGTTTGCGAAGAGCCCATGGTCACCCAGCTGGCTTCACACCAGTACGCGGTGCATCCTTGCGAAAAGCCACTGGACTGTCATCACCAGGACGTAGAATGAATGCAGGCATAACGCCTTCCGAGGTTATTACGGATGTTACCAACAGCCCGCGAGGGTCTTCCGGACACGGTGACGCTCAGCTAAAGAAGAGAAGCTGGCTTGGGAAGATCAGAGGTGGCACGGGCTCTCAACCCGCTAGCTCCCGACTGGGTGCTTTTGGAGGATAATAGGTTGCCCATGGACATGCATTTTCTGTACTGTAGCCACTTGTCTTTTTTTTTTTTTTTGGTATTAGCATAAGTTCGGCATTCGCCGATGTCAGTACTTGACCAATACTGACGACGTCGACGTGGAATGGCAACATATGACTCCCTCCACCGCCAGTGCAGAACACTCGAGTCCCTCTTCGACTCCAAGCTAACTTCATATGCGCGGCTTGCATCTACCATAATCAAGAACCAAGACGACGTCGAATCGTCGGGCTCACGCGAACGGTGGCGAGATCTACAAAATGAGGTGGAGGACGTGCTGGAGAAGGTGATTAATGACCGACCCAGATTACCCTCGAGGCTTACTTGGACAAAGCTCAAGGAAACTAATGACGCCCTCCTCACCCTTTCCACCAACCCAGACTCCATACCGTCCCAGTCCGTGGCTAGGGCAATACAGCGACACCGCGAGGTCTATCAGGACTACGCGCGAGAACATCAGCGCACAAAGGTCTTCACAAATGGATCTTTTTTTCGTAGCTGTAAACTAAGTCGCGGCGTTTCAGACGAATATACAGCACGCACTTGCACAAGCAAACTTATTGACTGGAGTACGGAATGACATAGAGTGTGTAGCTCTCGCTCTGCTATCTTCATGTACGATGTTTTAACACTCGAAAGCGCATACAAATCCTCGGCTGCCGATTCCTTGTTGGCTGAACGCAGCCGAATCGACAGCTCGCATCGAATGACGGACGATATTCTGGAGTACGCCGCAGTAGCTCCACCACAACCTTCATATTGATTCTTCCCACAGACAAGCATATGAAACAAGGGCTGAATTTTCTCGTCAGAGCAACTCATTCGCAAGCATCAACACGCGGATGGCAGGTGTTATCAGTAAGACCTTTGCTTTGCCCACTGTCAGACCTGATCTCTCCTTTTCAAAGGCACGATGCCCGGGATCAACAATGTATTGGCGATGATTAAGACTCGTAGGAGACGGGATGCTATCATTATTGGCGTTGTAATCGCTGTATGCTTACTATCACTTGTAAGCTATATGTCACGATAGTGAAATACCTATCCTTTTTAATGACTGAGATCTATTTGCGTGGATGGAAGATACCCATTTATTGTGCGGTGTTTAGCTAATGTGAAGGAGGTTGCAGGGAATTGACGCAGTCTTTCCTCTGGAATTCCTGCCAATTGTGTTCCAGTCGTCTCACAACTCCCCAATCATCTGCATTTAAGTTCTCTGACCATGTTGTCTCAACAACCCATCCTTTTATGTCAGCGACTGTCAGCACCATTCCCCAAGTACGCTCAGCGCAATGCTCAACAGGGTGATAATCCGATTCAACCAGGATGCGATCAGGAGAGCACGCTTGGATGAGTTTTCGGTGGTTTGGAGAACGTTCATTGATCACGGTCGACAGAGACATGTACACGTTCAAATGGCGTTTCTGTATACAGTGAGAAACAGTAATGTAGAGTGCCATGAGTTGCAGAGCAAGCACCTCTATCGTTCTCCAAGTCTCTACACTCAGCCCGCAACTGTGGAGGTCGATGTTGATGCATTGCCACTCGGAGCCATGTTTCTGACACATCCGATTCAAGAGGTCCGTGGTAGCCTGTTGGGACTTGACGCTATGAACGCTGACGTTTCTGTGCAACTCGACCGCGAGATCGATCTGTGGCTCGAGGACGGCTAGTTGGTGCTCCAGAGGGACTATAAAATGAGTCAACTCCCGTGGCGTGACTGCGTAGTCAATAGGGACGCGCGCAGCACGGTCGAGACCGACCTCTCCCAGCATGGCCTGCGGAAAGGCGGAAAGGTTTCTTCGTAACTCTGCGAGGACGTCCACGAGCGGAATTGGATCCGGGAGGTGAGGGAGCAGCCTCTCAAACATCTCCCGGTGCTTGTCCGAAGGCGAGAAGAGTTGCCGATAGTGCTCCTCTTTCGTAGTGCTGGGTGATACGGATATCCAGTGGGAGAACCAGGGATGATAACCTGTTTTTCATGCATGTCTGATTAGAGAAAATAAAGCGAGCGGATCAGGTTTGCTCACCGAAGCACGGGATAACTTTTTCCGGATACGCACTGGCGAGATCACGGACCAGAGGTTGATCAGCTGGTCGCGAAGACATGGCACACATCATGATTGCCAAGTTATCCATTGCTCGTGGAGTAATTTCTGAGTCTGTGGGGTGACAATGCACATCGACGACATGGCGGAGGACGTCGAGCGGTGGGAGTGACATCGAGTCTCTACTTATGTGACACTCATGTTTAGCACCATACGGCGCAAGCTGTTCGTCCCGACCATCAACATTTCCACAAACCGTCAAATGCATTGCACACTGGACACCTCCCCTCCCATTCACCGGTGGATGAAAGACTCATTAGACCGCGGTGCATTCCGTACGTCGCTGCACGTAGTCGGCCTGCGCGTGCCGGCCAACAAGACGATGTGCATACTGAAGTCCGAGCTCTTGAAGAGGTGTGTCGCTCCCGCGGTCACCTGCACCGTCCTCACATGTCTTTGTTCAAGCTACATCATAGATTTACCAAAGATTAAGAGTGTCGTCTGGGATCCTTCCGGGAACAAGGACCTTAGAGTCATTCTGTTGAGAATTAAGGAAGAAGGTGCGAGTGCAAGCCAGCATACGAACGACCGCTGATCCGTATTCTGGAAAGCTAGGTGCTCTGACTTCAGAAGCACGCCTGTTTTTGCAGGACGAACACGTCGATTTAGTGGAACATACGATTGATCTAGATTATGACTACTGGACTGCAGGTGTGCAGCAATGGCTCACCTTGTGTTTATATTGACCCTTTTTCTAGATGATATCATAAACTCTATTCTCCCGGAAGACCTTTGTGATGACTCGCCGACAGGCTTCTCCATCACAGGACAGATTGGCAAGCGTGTTTGTTTACATCGCTCACACATGTACTCACCAGTGGCCGTCAGCACACATGAACCTAAATCAAGAGTATTTACCCTACAAGCAGCTCATCGGGCAAATTATCTTGGATGCAAGTCACAATTGAATGATACTAACTCTAATTCTAATGAAGGCTTCAGAAAAACCCTGGAATTAGGACTGTCGTGAACAAGTTGGACAACATTGATACCAAATTTCGCTTCTTCAGAATGGAGGTGCTTGCCGGAGAACCAGATTTCGTCGTTGAACATGTGATCTCCATACTTTCGGTCAGATTGCAGATCGTGCTAACAACTTCTTGGGCAGCACGAGTCGGATTGTCGGTTTAGCTTCGACTTCTCCAAAGTTTACTGGAATTCTCGGCTACACACTGAACACAATCGTCTTGTGCAACTGTTCAAACCTGGGGACGTTGTTGCAGACGTGTTCGCTGGTGTTGGGCCTTTCGCCATCCCGGCTGCAAGGAACGGTTGTGCTGTCCTTGCAAATGATTTGAATCCGGAAAGCGTACGTTGGCTGACGAAGAACATAACTACCAATCATGTACGTCTTCGACTCGACTGCGGTGTGAGGTACTTGATCGTGCAGGTCTCCGATCTCGTACGACCTAGCTGCGAAGACGGTCGAGATTTTATTCGAAACGTCGTGAACGACGTGTTAGAGAATCCATTCCTTCCGTATGGTGGTCCAAGGTTAAGTAGGACGCAAGAAAGGCAGCAAAAACGTCAGGGAAAGGAATGGAGCAGTGTCCACCCTTCAAAGGCAAAATCTTCGCAAGCGCCAATTCTGCCGTTACGGAATGAAATCACGCATTTTGTGATGAATTTGCCGGACTCAGCACTAGAATTTTTAGATGCATTTCGAGGCATTTTAGCTCCGCGAGGTGTTTATGCCACCATGCCGATGGTGCATTGCTATTGCTTCACTCGGGAGCTAGACCCGCACAAGGCTGAGAGTGACATCAGGCAGGTATGTGGGAATGCTCGTTACGCAACATGTGCGATAATCCTATGTTTTTGCCAGAGGGCCGAGGCTAGCATTGGAACCGAGTTGGGAAACGAGGTCGAGTTTCAGAAGGTGCGATCGGTCGCGCCAAACAAGGATATGTACTGTATCAGCTTTCGGCTCCCTCGCGATGTAGCTCTTGGGTGACAATTAACCGGCCATTGAACCACACCGAACCGAACCGAATAGTATTGATGGGCATCGTGCACCATATGTGCTTATATAATCCTTGTTTATTTCCGCAACTTCAATTAAAGGACTGCCAGCATAACCCAGGAAGCCTTTGCGGACCTCCCCAGCGGAACTGCACGAGTACCCACAGCCTGGGCTTTCATTTCCACCTCATAGACGTATACCCTTGGACTGCACCCATATTAATCACTATAGAATTGCAGACTCGTCCAGACTAGACCATGTTTCCCTTCTCTTCTGTTTTATCATCCATCCACTGCGATACGCAAGACGCACCGTCCTCTCTCACCGGGTCCGCTCTCAAGACCGTTCGGAATGCTGTGTCGGCTCCCCAGAACGAGCTCAAGCGATGGCGGCGCGTCTTTGATGCCAACGCCAAAGTCGCGATCAACGGTGAAAAGTGCGTCGTCTAATGAGTGCATTCTCGCAAGGGACAAACACTCATTGTTGTAACAGGTTCCTTGACACAGAGAATTTTGTCAATGCCATTGCACCAAGGGGCGACTCGACTAAAATAGACCGGGCCCAGTTTGCGATGTTGTTCCGCGTCGCCGACGCCTCGAAGCGGGGTCTCGTTTCATGGGAAGATTTTACGGTCTTCGAGACACTCTTAAAACGCCCAGATGCTGATTATTGGATAGCCTTTCAATATTTTGACGTGTGAGTCGTGATGAAAACAATGTATCATCGCTTAAATCCAACGCACTTTTATTCAAGGGATAACTCCGGGACGATAACTTTCGACGAGTTTAAGAATGTTTTTACGGCCAACGTTGGCTCGTCTTCCAGCCCTTTTGACTTTGACAGGTCAGTCGGCCGCCTCTGCGTGAGAACGTATTCGTAGTTTACTTGCTCGGCAGTGACTGGGTTAAGTTGTACCTGGGGAAGAAGAATGGAACTCACGTGCTCGGATGTAGGTGACCCCTCCTTTCCCATTTACTGTCGTTGAGCATGACCTTGTGCAGACAATGAGTTCACCCAACTAATGAAAGGGCTCCAAGGCGAACGCCTTCGTCAAGCTTTCAAATATTTAGATTCCGATCAAGATGGTTTTATCAAACCAGATCAATTCAAGCAAGTTATTCTCGTGCGTGGACCTATCATTAGCGATCGCACAGGTAACCCATATCGTCTTTAGGATATTGCAGGGCACAAATTATCGGACGCGGTAGTTGAACGCTTACCAACACTATGCACACTCACTCCAGGCGGACGTATATCATATTCAGAAGTGATAGCATTCCACAATGTCGTTCGAGGTGACTATCGATGCATCGTTGCAGTAGAACACTAACGTCGAAGAATGTCACAGAAATGGACATGATTGAACGGTGCGCGGTAGCATTTATCCAAAAATATGGTACTAATGCATGATATTTCATTAGTATCATACGCGAAGCGACTGCAAAGTCTAAGGATGGTCGGATTGATCAATCTGACTTCCTTAACCACTCTGCCGCAAGCTCCCGCTATTCACTCTTCACCCCCATGGAAGCTTCCATCATCTTCCATTTCGCTGGAAGAGGAAACGGTAGCAAGAGGCTTGCCTTAGTTGACTTTGCACAGTTGTTGGATCCTCGCTGGAGATCCCCACATGAAGAATCAGAAGGAAAGGCTGCGACCTCTGAAACTTCATTCTTGAACGGACTCTTGCAGTCCACGTATAATTTTGCTCAAGGAGGTCAGTGTCAATGGGGGTCGTGAATGAATATTACTGAGCAGGTTAACAGGGATTGCTGGTGCATTTGGGGCAACAATTGTATATCCCATTGACATGGGTGAGTAAGCTTACTTGTACGAGCGGGTGCGATCAGATATACTGAAGTGTGGTCCATTAGTGAAGGTTTGTGTCACATCGATATTGTACCATGGAGACAGTTGATTTGGGGCCGTGTTTATTAGACTCGGTGAGGCTCTCCTGACGCTTGTTCATTGTTTTTAAATTGACGGCTTCTGGAACCATAGTATACAAAATCAACGGAGCACGGTTGTCGGTCAAATGTTGTACAAGAACAGTATTGACTGTTCTCAGAAGATTTTTCGTAATGAAGGAATCTTTGGATTCTACCGCGGTCTTGGCCCTCAGTTGATTGTGCGGATGCTTACTTCATTTGGAAGGATACGGCTGATGTCAACCGTAGGGCGTTGCTCCAGAAAAAGCAATCAAATTGACCGTCAATGACCTCGTACGTAGGCGGGTAATGGACCCTGAAACTGGTCGAATCAAACTAGGATGGGAGCTGATTGCTGGTGGTACTGCGGGTGGTTGCCAAGTTGTATGTACCGACCCCTCCTTAATGTAACTTTACTAATTTGAACAGGTCTTCACAAATCCCCTAGAAATTGTGTATGAAATTGTTTTTCTGTATGACTGTTAACGAAGACCTTGTCCAGGAAAATTCGATTGCAGGTTCAGGGCGAAGCTGCCAAGCTAGAAGGTGTTGCCCCAAAAGGTGCGGTGCACATCGTCCGGCAATTGGGTCTTCTGGGTCTATACCGAGGAGCAAGCGCTTGTTTGCTTCGTGATATCCCGTTTTCCGCGATTTACTTCCCTTCCTATGCACATCTTAAGAAAGACGTTTTCCACGAGGGGTACAACGGAAAACAACTTAGTTTCTTTGAGACGCTCAGTTCAGCTGCCATCGCGTGAGTTCTTGCACATTTACCTGGTTTTCTCTAGCTGAGAGGATCTGTGTAGCGGTATGCCTGCGGCCTACTTGACCACTCCTGCAGGTCAATTCGATGTGTTTTGCTTTGAATTCTCGCTGATGAGCTAGTAGATGTGGTGAAGACTCGCCTTCAAGTGGAGGCTCGTAAAGGCCAATCTCACTATAAGGGTGCAACGGACGCTTTCATTAGAATATGTGAGCTTACGTTTACCACCAATGGGCTCATACAGAACTTGACTGAATACTGCGTAGATCGAGAAGAGGGTTTCAAAGCGCTATTCAAAGGCGGTCCAGCACGCATTCTTCGAAGCAGCCCTCAGTTTGGTTTCACGTTGCTTGCATATGAATATCTGCACAAAGTAAGCGCTTCATGTGTATCTTGGAGTGACTGAATAACCTATTTTTCACAGTACCTACCCGTAAGTAAGCTATGTCAAGAAAATGGCGGTACTGACCCTGCTGTATATGATCAGTATCCATGGGAAGATAAACCACCCCAAGTACAAACTGCACTTACTTCGCGGCAAGACGACATGTCAAGAATCCGTGCCCGAAATGCCTTGAAAATTTTGCTTGACGTACACGGCGATTTTGGGCGCCGTGCTGCTAACTTCAATCCTCCTCTAATTCGTCCTTCGTCCAGGTTGGCGTGATGGACAGGCATCTGAACTTCTATTCGTCGTGCTACTCTCCTTATGCTTATCCGATATCCTAATCATTTAGAAGCAAGAACTGGTATGGTATAGATTACTTTACATAAAGTTACCTTGTAGATTTACTAAGACCGCTCGTTACCAACCATATTTTGTTCTTTCGTTCACACAGCGATGCCGTTGCGTGAAGTTCCTGAGGTTCAGACTGCACTGGCACCATTGCAGAATGATGGCGAGCGGTTTCTCATCTTCTTCTCTTCAAGATTACCTGGAAGCAACGTCCCGTGGTGTCCTGTGGGTTGACAACTTTCGGATATGACTACTTATCTTCTAAGAGGTGACCATCAACAGGATTGTCGTGACGTGGAAGTTTTAATCAGAGACAAGTTTGGCTCTGAAGGCCCATCCGCCGTTTTAGTCTACGTTGGCCAAAGGACGGAGTAAGTTTTACCGCATTCGATTCAGGCAGCGGCTTATCGCGGTGAGGACAGATGGAAGACACCCAACAACATCTTCCGTCAAGAGCCATGGAAAGTTACATCTATCCCGACTATTATCAAGCTCAACGAAGTGAGTCGCTTATTATCCCGGGCGTTCCGTTTTACCGGCTCACGATCATGCAAGGCTGGAGAGGAAGTCGGGCGTCTGGTTGACGGACAGAATTCGATATCCGAGGAGCTGTTTTCATTCATTCAGTAGCGGCGCTGCTCAAATCGTCCTATGCCCATTGCACCTGAATGCTTACTATGCTAATTCTGAATTACTGAGCCGTCGAAGGGCTACGGCCTAAATCCCGAATTCCGATCGGCGCGGGTGCAGGCCATTGGCCGAGCCCAGCACTGAAAATTTTGCCTATACAGCTTGGCTTGTCCTCTGCCCATAAATGACGTATGTTGGGGTCGTTATACAGCACTTGTCATCGGCAAACTGTCAGTGAGTTGTCGGCATTCATTGCGTCGGATTTTCACAGCACTGAACATGTGGGTTCCTTTCGTTCTACTCAGGGCGCGGAGCCCTTTTCCCGTTGTTTCAGGATGGATGACTTGTACCGCCACCTTTCAAACTTGGTTATCGGATCCACCCTGTGGTTGTTAGAACAGGTTCGAATATTCTCTGATCTGTGGATGCGATAGCGCGTGGCATGGTCTGCCGTAGCCATCCTCTGCGTCGTCCCTTCTACTTGGTGCTTCCATGCTTGACCCTACAGGAATTCACAGCAAAACATGATACCGGGAAATCCATAAAAGCAGTCGTAAAGTCCCAACTTCATCCCAACTTCCCTCCACCTCTCAGTTGTTCGACCAGATCCTCAGCATGCCCGGCCTCACAATCCAATCTTCATCCGACATCCGCGTCCTCGAGCACTATTCTGCTGAGGCCTTTCTCGCCGTCTCTTATCCTACGCTTTGCAGACACGAGCGTTCTTCGAACATTATTCTCGCTCACGCCCTCAAGAAAGTTACTGCAGAAGCAGCATTGACGGGTTGCCAGTTTGTTACGCGGTCAGAAGTAACACTCGATGCACCGTCAGGTGACGAACCCAGCGACTCGTTGTGGTTAACCGTTTGGTCAACGTCCCCACAAGGCATTGTAGATCTGGAGCTAGTTTTGGCTTGTCAGCAGGCAGGGAAATATCAACTACCTGTCTTCCTGTGGGCGACGCAACTGAAGATGCTGTCCTCACCACAATGGTTGGCGACCCGTCTCTCTGCCCTCGCTAGCCGCTTGGCGTCATGTGTTCCGCCAACCCGCGTCTTCTCCGTTTTTGGCATGACTGCGCTTGTAAAGGCATTTAGCAAGTGCTGGACAAACGTGACCGGCTTCGAGGTGGAACCCAAACCGTTCTATTCCGCATACTTTACCTATTGCACTAGAAAAACTCTCACCGACTCAGAGGTCGATCTGCCATTCGGACACCTTATCAGACGCGGAGTGATCTCAGACATCGAAGCCATTGCGCGGCTTGGAAAGAGTTTCGCAGATGATTCGGTGTGTACTGATCACGTAGTTGTGGCTATTGATATGATACTGATAGTGCTTAGATATATTTCCCCCTGACCATCGACCAAGCACGTGAGGAAGCCCGCGAGCTTGTGTCCAGAGGTCAAATTTGGCTGTACGAAGCATCAGGTGAAGTCGCTGCTATTTGTGCAGTCACCCGATCGTCGGCGAACGTTTCGGCGATCACCAAAGTTTATACTTGCCGGAATTGGAGGCGTCAAGGTTTTGCTGAACATCTGGTTCGCAGTGTAACTCGCCGGTGAGCACATCAAGTCCATTTTCATTCTGTTTTTTATTGACGCTTTTGACACAGGCTACTACTGTACTGCGGTAAAGAGAGCGTCGTCTTGTACGTTGGCATTGAAAACAGTGCCCGTCGTGTCTACCACCGCGTCGGATTCGTTGGACTGTCTGGGCGAACCGAGGAAAGGCAGGAGGACGTGGAAGATGCTCTGGAACTTGGATTTATTGGCACTAGCCGTGGACATTGGTGAATACCAGAGGTTTCTGGACAATCTCCGTTTTTATTTGCGTATATGACATTGCACACGACCCCTTCCCCTCCGTGACACACATGATACCTTAGAGACGACAAACTTTCAGACACCGAATGTGCATGCTTTTTTTTTTTGCATTTAAAGAACTTAAGTAGCCCCAACTCGAGTAAAGTCCCCGGACCGACCGCCACTTTTATGCGATACGACAATATCACTTATCACCATATCCTTGCCAGCGACAGCCTTGAGCATATCCCAAACCGTAAGTAGGCCGACCGATACAGCAGTCAGTGCTTCCATTTCAACACCAGTTTTGCCTTCACAGGAAACTGTAGCTGTGCACCGGATCCTGTGTGATGACGGATAGGAACACCCATCTTCACCTTGTGGGAACTCTACTACCTCGGGGGTCAGCGTAGCTGAGATGTGAGAGAGTTGCAGGGGATGGCACAAGGGTATCAGTTCTGAAGTTCGTTTACATCCCATTATCGCTGCGAGCTGTGCCACAGTGAGTGCATCGCCCTTGTTGGTGGCCTTGGTTAGTAGTTTATCCGATGACGGACTGTTTTCCGAATGGGACGGGCGTCCAGTAACCATTTCGTAAGCGATTCTGGGAACGTAGATATAACCCGTTGCTGTAGCCGTACGCTTGGTCAAGTCTTTTTCACCAACATCCACCATGGATGGGCGGCCGTCGGAATTTAGGTGCGTTAACCTGGGCGTAGCGCTGGTTGAGCGACTGTGCCAGCGCCGCCAAGGTCGGATTACTGCAGGAGAGTTGGTTGCGAGGGGAATGGGCTTGCCAAACGGCAGTCTCGAGAAGGGATCCAACGATGGTCGGCGATGTCCTGGGTAAATACAAACATTGATCAGGGAAGGATGCTGCTAAATCTATCCCTACATATCAGAAGAAAGTAGCTAACCTCCTATCAGGATCATTGGTCGATTGGTCAGAACGTCAATACCCTCCATTCCTGCATGTTTATCTTTCTTCCCGATTACAGCAGATCCAATTATCTGGAGCAGATCTTGGTCCGTTGCACCACTTCGAACTGCGTCGCGAAGTGAGACCTCCTTGGAATCGAATAAACAGACCTGACGGTGATGCAGAGTCAGGGAGGGTGTCTTTCAAGATACGGAAATAGACTTGCCTTTATCTGACCGTCTGCGGTGAGTCGCAGACGGTTGCAGGATGAGCAAAAGTGGTCAGACATACTGCTAATGAAACCAATGTTTCCCATGTATCCTGGTAATTGCCAGGAACGAGCGGTATCATTGAGTTCATCGGGTGCACGTGCAATGGCAGGATGTCGATGCTTGATCATGTCCAGTAATTGCGTAGACGGTACCATTTTAGCTTTATCCCACTTATTTCCTTGTATCCGGACAAGCTTAGTAAGAGAACCATAAACCACACAAGTGTTTACCTGTGAAAGGCATGAATTCGATGAAGCGAACGGAGAGACGTTTGTCTTTTGTTAGTTCGACAAAGTCTAGGACCTCGGAGTCGTTGAGTCCTTTGATGACGACGACGTTTAACTTGACGGAATGCAAGCCGGGACAAGATAACGCGACGTCCAAAGCACGCAGGACGGCGTCATGCCCGGGACGCCGAGTCATGAGTTCGAACTTGAACGGATCTAACGTATCAAGGCTGGATAGTTGGGGCTGACGTTTAGTTGGAGGTACAACAAGGGGACAGACCTCAGGTTAAGGTGGGTGAGGCCCTTGCGGACCAAGTCGGGCAAACGACGATGAAGAGCAAGTCCATTGGTGGTCATTGCGATCGAGTGGAGACCAGACGGGCGCAACTCGTCGAGCCGCGCTGAGGTCAGTGTCGGACGACGGCCGATGCAGAGTAGCGAGACGAGTCACCTATGATGTTGTCGAGACCCTTTCTGACTGTGGGCTCGCCGCCGGTCAAACGAATTTTTCGGACTCCAGACCTTACGAAAAGAGAGGCCAGACGAATGACCTCGTCGTCTGTGAGGATGTGTTGTCGGGGAGAGAGCTCGACTCCCTCTGTGGGCATGCAGTAGAAGCCTGGTGACTGAATGAGCTGGGAATGGCGGTTGGACTGATGAGGGAACATACATCTTAGGTTGCATCGCTCTGTGAGTGATATGCGAAGGTAGTCGTGTCTGCGGTTGAAAGAGTCGACGAGGGCGGGTGAGAAGGGTCTGTGTGCCTCGATGTGTGCGATTCTGTCCTGACCCGAGGGTCGGCGAGGTGAGCGGGAGAGCCAAGATGTAAATCCGCACCTGCGCTCGTGCACGAACGTCGGTGAGGGTGCGGGCTAGATATGGATGCGTCGAGCGGATGGGAATGCGGACCAACATTTTGACTGACCTCATTTGTGTGTGACAGACCGACTAGACTGGTCACTTGATGATTCAGAGACGCGTCACTTTGTTCATTGCGCGTCCCATCTTGAATCATCATGGCAAGTATTCGTATTCGTCCTCGCCGTCTGTCTCGTCTCACACGCACACAGTCCGTCCTTGAATACAACGGTGGCTCCGTCATAGCCATGGTCGGCAAAGATTGTGTCGCTATCGCTTCCGACTTGCGTTTGGGCACCCAAGCATTGGGCATTTCATCAAACTTCCAGAGGGTACTCGGTCTCGCTCTTCCCTCATGTGTCTACGTTCCTCACCCTTTGTCAGGTATTTCCCGTATCTGACAGGTTGTACGTCGGTCTTCCTGGTCTGGGCACCGACGTCACCACACTGTAAGTCAATTCTGGGTCGCGATCACCTTGTCTTCTCAACTCATCGTAGATACGAGCGCTTCCGCTATCGCGTCAACATGTACACTATAAAGGAGGAACGTGAGATCCAGCCAGAGACGTTTACCCACATGGTGTCCTCCACTCTGTATGAACACCGTTTTGGCCCTTACTTTATCGAACCCGTCATCGCCGGTCTTTCAAAGTTACCGACAGGCGCATTCAAACCTTTTATCGCTGCAACAGATCTCATAGGCTGCATAAACTTTGCCAAAGATTTCGTCGTCGCTGGGGTCGCCGGCTCAAAATTGTACGGTATCGCAGAAGGCCTTTGGGAGCCCGACTTGGAACCGGAGGATCTTTTCGAGACCATTTCGCAATCTCTATTAAACGCGGTAGATCGAGATGCATTCTCCGGCTGGGGTGCAGTCGTGCACGTAATGTGACCACTTTTACCTTGCGCGTCAGATCTCCTCCTTATCGATCCTTTCTATCCAGTACCAAAGACCGCGTCATATCACGTACACTCAAGGCCAGAATCGACTGAGTCGTCTTTGTAATATTCTTGTTGTAGAAATATGCCTCACAATGGAAATGTAGCCCGCCCAGGGCTCTGTCAATCCACCAAATCTGCTCTTGTTCCGCGCTCCATAACTGAGCAGTAATATGACAGCTCTAGTTTGATCGGCACTTGAAGTCAGCGCCGACCCAACTAGGCTAAACTGAGTTCGAGTCCCCGTCCCAGCCTTCAGCGACGATGGTAGATGCGATCTTGGGAGACCTGCAACTTCCACCCCGCATTTTTCCTCTCAGTTTCACCAAAGCCTCTATCAACACTCGTGGAGTCCGCGTTGGCCTCTCAACCTCGAGTCATCAGAGGTCCCCCGATGTCACTGCGATCATTCTCAACTGGTCCCGATTAGATAATGTGGTCCAAATCGTATCTCTCCTTTGTGGGCCATGGCTAGACGACACCATCGCTGAAGTATATGTCTGGAATAACAGTTCCAAAAACCTGTCCAAAGAGGTGAGAATTTGATCACTTCCTACTAGTTTGTCCATGGGACGTGGCTAGATTTTTTCCAGTGCTCACTGTGACATCGGGAAGCTCAAGATAGAGAATTCACCAGAAAACCTGTATTTTTATGCTCGGTACCTTGCATGCATCAAGGCTTCGACCCCATACTGTTTCATACAAGTATGTTTCCTTGCATGCTCCTTTGCCAATCGATTAAGGAGGGCACACTCAGGATGACGACTATATTGTCTTGCCAGAGCTCATAAAGACACTTCGCATTCGAATGGGAGAATCATCGCAGGGAGGCATATATCTCTTGCCCCCGCACGAGCATCTGTCTAGTAGGCTGCGTACAACAGTGACATCGAACGGTGTCCACACAAGCTTTGCATGGCTAGGTTATGGTGCCATGATAAGCCGGCAACGAGCCCTCAGCTTTGTTTCTCTCTTGCATGATGACTCCCTCGGTATGACAGAAGAACAAATCAAAATGGCAGACAACTATTTCACTGTCTTGAGTAACGAGATACCGGAAATTTGGTTTGATCATGGAACAGAGCTTGGGGGAGGCCAACCATTCACTGTTGGCAACGAAGGCAACGAACGGAACCGATTACACATAGTATGTTTCTGTCTTTAAATAAATCTCTGGCCTGTCTCACGAAACAGGAAAACGCATGTCGCTACCTAGACGAAATTGTGGCACTCCCGCCCTCCGCCCCACCACGGAATGACAGTTTGGGTTTTGTGACGAGGGACGACAGTCGTTGGCATCCGGAACATCTTCATATCAACCGCACAGCTGCCCTCGGCACGCCTTATCTGGTGGAAAGTAACATCAGACTACTTCCCGACGACAACAATCTTAATTGCCTCGCTGCGATTGACTTGCTCGTGAACGAGGAAAGACGGGCCGGTCAGATAGGACAGGAAGCGATTTTGCATTACCAACAACATGCACTGTCCTGTGCCGTGGATGGGAACGCTAGCACCGCGTTCCGTAGTCCTCATGGTGCGTTAGAGCGTGGTATGCCGAACAACCTTTGAATAGTACGCACAGATGCAAAACAAGACGACTACATTCTTGTCGACGCGTTGTCAATATTCGAATTCGATGATACCATAGTCGAGTTGGTTTTACTCGTGGCCGCAAATAATGAGCAGATCCTTCGTAAATCGAAATATGAGTGTTCCTCCGACGGAAAACACTGGGTAAGCATCGCGATTGCATAACAGGTGGTGCTGAAACGTGACGTATGTGCAGCTGCCGTCGCCGTATCAGCCCTTGTCTCGAGTAGTAGAGTCAACCTGGCAAGATCAGGATGTCGATTTGATGGAATACAGCGTGCGGATGGCGGGTAACCACGCTCGGTACTTCAAAGTCACGGCTAGGGAAGATATTTCTCTTCCATGGGTGATATATGAGCTGTGGGTGAGGTCCGAAGTGTTACGGATTGTGTAGGATTGTGTTTGTTTCATCATGGGAGCTGCTTATTTAGTAGACAACTCCGCTTCACACCGCTTTCAATACAGTCCCATTAGTCGTTTTCTTCTGTTACGGGGTTGACGATGCTCCACCTGGCGGCAAAGAGTTCATTTAAACCTGATGCTGTGTTTCGAGGAGCACAACGCTCTATTTCAGTTCAGGTAGCCCGCATGTATTCCCGAGACTGTCATGCTAAGGTCGTACGGCAGTCGTTGCTCCATGGATCACCAGATGCTCGGCTGGCAGGCGACATTGAAGTACAGCAGCATTCAAGACTCGTTGCGCGCGGTAAATACGTCCATGGGTTCGAAGGTGAGAGCCCTTACCAGGTGTACGTCAAACCGATGCATATGATGGTTGGTTAGTTCATCAAGTGAAGCCCAATTCGATCGACGAGTACAAGATTGCAGCGTGCGTGTCTTCCTGCAGAACGTAGCTGCTAATGAATCGACGCATGTTCCCAGTGAAAAGTACTATGCGGGAATCAAGAATGATCCACTCCTACATGTAAAGCTGACAGGCAGCTGGGAGACCTTGGTTGGAAACCAAGACACGTTCGGTGAGCGTATCTTATTGTATACCACGAGGGTTGTTTATTCAGTTTCCTCTTGGCTTCCTCCGCACGATAGTCCATATTCTAGAGTACGAGAACTATGCTGGTTATGACAAGACAGTGGAGTTGATCCGAAACTCGAAGGTGGTGTCCCCCTGACCCGACTCTTCGTGGGCATGACGCTTAGTTTCCCTCAGCATGCCCAATCTTACAAGGCGCTTCTTCCCTATGTAACCTCCCGTTCCACACAGCTTGCTCAAGAGTTCGCATTCTTTCCTACCGTACCACCACATGCTCAAGGTGGTATATTTGAGCTCCGGAGTTACCAGTTGAAGCCAGGCACTCTTCTGGAATGGGAAAACACATGGTGCGTTTATTTAGTTCACTACGTATCATGTGCTGATCGGTTCCGACAGGCGAAGGGGTATCGAAGCCCGTCGTAAATTTGTCGCACCAGTCGGTGCTTGGTTCTCGCAGATCGGAAGGCTCCACCAGGTCCATCATATGTGGCAATACCCGTTAGTGAGATTCAAACTTTGAGTGGGAAACCATTCTCACGGGAGTATTAGAAGCCTTGAGGCAAGGAAGGAGACAAGGGAGAAGGCCTGGCAGATTGACGGATGGGCAGAGACAGTCTCCAAGGTAGCTCATCTGCTATGTGCGCACCCTCGAGGCTGACGATACTGTAGTCTGCCCAGCTCGCAAAAGTCATGGACTCGTTTATATTACTCCCACTCCCATACAGTCCTCTCAAGTAGGGAATTGCCCACATTAGTCTTGCAGGCTCCGCCATCGTTCGAATGCTCAGTGAGTATTGTCCGGAATCTTTTTAATGTGTACCATCGAGGCAGTGTATGAGTCAGGGGTTAAATATATTTATTTGGATAGCCGTGTGATAATACTACCGACTCGATCGATGTCCAATTATTAAGGCAAAGCTTAACGCGCCTAACAAGCCTCGTCTTTCCCCCATGTCGACAACCCGTTGGAACGAATCCGACCGTTCGGAGGAAGAATCAAACCAAGACTCTTTTTCAAGCCGCAAAAGAAGCAGCAGGGGTGAACTCAGTCTTTCAGTCTCCCCGTCTTTGCCCATTGAAATGCCTTATTTTAGCTTGCGATCAGTGCAGAAAGACCAAGAGCAAGTGTGAGCCTTCAGATACTCCGGGAACCTGCAAGGGCTGTACTCTTGGAGGCAATGGTATCTCCGCCTCCGCATTCATCTCGTTAAAGCCTGACGATCTCTTCTTTCTCAGTCTGTACCTTTCTGGGTAAGCATTTGCCACAGACGAAGACAATGTCCCTTACCGAGAACCTTAGGCCCCAGCTACAAGCGCGGACCTCCAAAGGGATACATCCAGGCCATCGAACAGCGATGGCACCAAGTCGAGTCACTGCTTGCGTCACTGCTTGCGTCTCCAGACCGCCGTGTCCAGGGTTTGTTGGCCGACATTCGGCAAGACGAATTAGCTAGGGAGATATTGGATAGAGTTGACAACGGTCCATTCGTACGCTCCGAGTTCTGGCTTCTCTGTATCGAAACTGATGCATCAGTTAGGGTCCGAAGGGACGCCTCTCTCAACCTGCCGGTGCTACCAAAGAAGATATCGTTGCTTGTATCTTCCGAAGCAATCAGAGTTCTCGCGATTCTGCACGTTCTAGGCGCCAGTCGCGTATATCGCGGGAGATTGTTTCTTCATCTGCAGGTGGTCATCTTTATTCTTTAAAGTAATATGTTTGTAACCACACGAACAGACAAAGCAATGTCGAGCATGCCAACTGCTGAATGGCAAGACCGTTTGGCCGCACGATTGTCTAGGGACATAGATCCTCACACTTGTGCTCAACAATCACCCTCCCGTGAACCTCGTGGGGCTCCTTTGCCACAACGCCGCCGACTTGATGAATCAAGTCCTGGTGCGGACTCAAGTCATTTGGATTGGAATGAAATGTACACTATGGAGGGATCGTCGGGTAATTTGACAATTTTGATGGTGTCAAAATCAGTCGACTTACTGCTATTCGCTTTAGACTCGACAGAGACCGACGAATCCCAGTGTACGACTGCATTCGGACAACTATCCTTGGATGAGAATCAAGAGGTATATTGCGCTTTGAACGGTGTCCTGATTCGCTCACCCGAGTCCAGGTCCGATATCACGGGAAAGCTTGTGGTCTGCACCTTCTCATTCGAAATGATCGCGTAGATAGTCGTCTTCATGGAGGAGTCTGGTTACATCTATTTCCTTGTGTATTTACTTGGCATATTGACCCGCTTTTGCATAGGAGGCTTCCAATGGCTCGCTTCTGGCCATCCGCCAGAGTAGACAAGCCAGCATTGCCACCAGAAGCTGACATTCCTGTTACATTTCCTCCTGTAGAGATGCAGGATCGACTGCTTGACTTGTACTTCTCGTATGCTCATCCATTTTTTCCTGTTATCCACAAGGCTCGTTTTTTACGAGAATATAATGACTGGTAAGATTCGCTGTACTGTTGGTTGGGCTCAGTTTTTCACATTTCAATTCCCTGACAGGAAAAGGTTCGTTAATATCGTGTTACTCCAGGATTTGCGCTTACCCATCGACAAGTGGCAATCTGAGTCCGCTGGGCTCCAACGGTACTTCTCCCTCGTCTGCGCGGGGATCGCCACAGGCTATGAGTAAACTGTTGCTTCTCTCAATATTCTCTGTCGCTGCACGCTACCTCGATGAGCGCGCTTCTGAGTCCACGGACAAAATATGGGATGACAGGTGTGAATTCCTCACCCAAGCAAAAAGTGTCCTTGGTATGCAAATACTTACTTTTTGACTACTAATGTAACTCTGGTTGTTAGCGCAAGTGTCTCATAGTTCTCGAGCATCGACTTGTCAGGCTTTACTCCTCCTTGGCCATCGTGAATTTGGAATTGGTACGATTTTGTGGGTCGTCTGTCTTTTGTGCTGACCCGACTTTGTAGGGTCCATGGAACAGGGTTGGTTGTACTTCGGTGCGGTGAAATCAGTCACATGTCTACCTTGCATTTCAACACATACTTTTATTTTCAAGGGATGGCTATCAGAACGGTTTGTTCTGTGACTCATCGTCCTGTCTCGGGTTTGACGCGATCATGTAGGCGCTAGACCTAGGTCTTAACCGCGCAGCGGATAATTGGCAGTTCAACGGCAGGAAGATGTTCTCTGATGAAGAAAATCAAGCGAGGAAACAAATATGGTGGGCTTGTTGCATTGCGGATAAGTGTGTTTTTTTTTCTGCTTACCTTTATCTGATGTGATTGACTCGGTTAACTTCGAAATCCAGGTATAGCTCGACCTATATGGGTTCGTGAGCTCGACGCTTGCACGGTGAATCACTGACAGGTCCTCTGGCAGGCCGTCCAACTTGCATTGGCGAGAATGATTTCGACACACTGCTACCAGATGCGGAAGAGGTGAGCTTTACACTGCCTCTGGATTTCCTGTGCTAACTAGCTGTACAGTATGAGGATGATTCACATCTGAACCACCAGCTCTGCGTAGCCTCGCAACGAGCCCTACCGACCACCTTCGTTATGAGATGCTTTCGGGCTGCTTCATCACTTTGTCAGTATCCCCCGCAGTTACTATTCACACTATAACCTGTTTTTTTTCTGTTTAGCCGTGATCATTGGGTCAATTGTGTCATCGGTCTATCCAGTAAAGTCTTCAAAGCACTTTTCCAGGAGAGCCGTCCTGAATGACTTGGAATCTCGTCTTGATCAATGGTACCTTGAGCTCCCGGATGATCTAAGATATGACCCTGCAAGCAAGAGGACTACTCCGCTAGCGCCCGTTTTATACATCCATATCAAATACTGGTCCGCTGTATTACTTTTGCACAGAGCCTTGTGAGTTGTTTCCCATGTGTAAGGCCAGCCACTAAGGCTTCCGTTATAGTATCCCCAACTGGAAAGGGTATGGTCTTAATACAGTGTACACAGGCTCTGTAAGCTTATTTATTAGTCCTGAGTCAATCCTGCAAAATCCACCTCCCGGCTCCAACACTATATCATTAAAAGCTTTTGACCTCTGTCAAAGTGCTGCAACCTACATCAGTACTATCGGTGAGTTGTATAATCTAAATTATGATATCTGATGCTCCAACTAAGTATGCTCCAGTGACAATATATCATGACTGTTATAATATCAAAAGGGCGTCACCTTTCCTCTCTCCATACATCCTCAGTGCGGGGTGAGTTAGTTCGACTTATGACGCGTGTACTTACCTTAACTTGTTTTTAGTATCATGCATATCGTGACGCGTATGTCTCGATTATGCGGAACCTATCATATACTTATCTTCACCTTCAAAGTGACTATACGCCCGTCAAACATGCAGGCGTACATTGGGCTTCAACAGTTGTTAACTGCGCTAAGAAACATGCAAGTACGTACAAATAACTTGCTGGTAATTCCCAGTCTTCATACATGCGCAGACAACTTGGCCCAGTGCGGCTAGAGCACGGGACTTGCTTCATGGCGTGAAGGTCCAGGTGGATAGCAACATTACGCCCACGGTCCAAGGTCCGGACAGGCAAAAGAGAGGCGCCGATGATGCATTTGGCAGGGAAAAGAGTTCGGACTTCCTTCAAAGAGAGGTGTTTGGAGATTCCGGCTCGAAAGAGCAGATGACATCTACTCCAGGCATCCAGGATATCAGCACTCGCATGATGGCACACATGTTGGGACTAGATATTCCGGGCATCGAACCATCGACGTCGTGTTATCCCGGTTATGAATGGTGGCCCCGTAATACGATGCAAGCACCCTATCAACAAGATCCTGCACCAAGCTCAGGATCGTTGATGAACGCGAGCTATCCTGCCGTTCAAGGGGACTCGGGATGGAGAATCCCGTCGACGAGTCATTCGTATGGATTCCACAGTGGTTCGTCGAATAATTATCGGATGTAGTAGGGCTTGAGTTTAATTTGATTATGTAATTCGTTGGACCCACAATGACCTTTGTACTTGCCGATGCCCCTTTGAATCCACCATCTGAATGCCACCCGAGGATGTCTAGCATTGAAAATCTATTGAATCCTGAAGCTTGTATTTCTACCTCTTGCGAGTTTGTGGATTCATGTTCTCTTGCCTTTCCTCCTCCATTGATCACCTTTGTTCAGGCGAGTCGAACGAAGGTGGGAGGGGCCTACATCCCCCGAGTCTACATCGGATGCAAGCACAAACGTGATAGTCAAGAGCAACTCACCACCTTCACGAAAAGCACAGTACATTGACCACGAGCCACATCCCAACTGTCCAGACACGCTCGCCTGCCTCCCAGACACAGATGGACGACCACAGCACACACTCCCTGTCATTCTACGTTGTGCGATACTAGGAAGCATCAAGAAGCGTTTAACGATAAGGGATATCTATGCAGCTATGGAAGACAAGTACGCATACTTTCGAAACGCTGGTGCGACTTGGAAGGTACGATGACACCTCTTTCAGAATCCCTCAGCCCTGATGCCTTTCCCCAGCAATCTGTTCGTCACCATCTGTCTTTGAATAGACTTTTCGAACGGCAACCGCGTCCAGTTACTGACCCAGGGTTTGGATCCTATTGGACAGTAAACCTTTCTGCCCCCCCTGGTACGAAGCGACCGCGGAAGCGTGGACGAACGTCCAAAGCTGTTTCCGGTCCCTCTCAGGCTGATTCTGTCCAATCAGACAAACACAAAAAGCGCGGCAGGCCACGAAAACCTTTGTCAGAAAGTGTTCCCAGCGCATTCACCAGTCCACCTTCCTTCACTCAAGGAACAATATCTTCTATACGGACACACGATCATGACTCTGAAGAACACACACACAAGAGTAATGCGTCAGAAGAAGAATACGAAAGTGAAGAAGACATGGTTGTGCCGCGGCACCTCGACCCATCCACGTCTGGTCTGGATGTTTTTGGAATTCACAAAGCGGCATCGCGCCTTTATAGCTCGGATAGGGGCAACCGAGCGTACTCTACCTCTGACGAAGGTGTCATCGATCGAATGCAGATAGAATTGGCCGGGCTACGGCGACAGGCCGCTGATGCGATATCTGTTTCTTTGCGAATATCAGATCAGCTTGCCGAAGCACAAGCTGAAGCCGCTCGAGCCAAGGCTGCGTTGAGGGTGACAGAAAGTTTGTTGGAAGACGAAGGAAGGAAGAGAAGAGAAGCCGAAAGGATTGCAGGCGAAGAAAACCGACTGAGAAGAGTTGCTGAGGAAACCGTTTTCCGACTCCAAAATCAGATGACATAGCCGTTCCTTCACACCGATCGCTGTTGCTAGTGAGCATTCGCATGGCTTGCATGGTTGCCATACATTTCATCAGGATAGAACAAGCTGTCTCACTCAGATATATGTACAAAAGTACTGGATGGTCTGATCAAAGTTTGACTACGAAATAAACTACCACAATAAATTAGGTTGTGCTTCCGGCAAACAAAGTTTAGGTCAAATATTGACCAGGCCTAACTTAGCTACAATTATCCTTCCAATCGACATGGCTAGTGGCCAGAGGCCGAAGGCCAGGACTGTGTAGGCTCTCCAATTGCAAAGAATGCATCTGGCTAACTGGTTCGATGATAGTTATAAACAACTGCGGACGATTGAGCCATTGCATACGACCGGCTCTATCACGGTCGCCTCGGATGGATCGAAAATTGTTACATGTCTCGCGGAAGATGCACTATTAACGGACCTGTCTAGCGGGAAACTGCTTTGCCGGTTCTCGTGTGTATGTTTCGTGCATATGTTGCTTGCTTCTCATTTTTTATGTCATGTGCTCTAGGCGTCCGAGTCCATCACGGCGCTTTGTCTATCACCTTCCACTGCCCACCTCATATTATTCACAACACCCCCGTCCCTCAGACTGTACGATATTCCAAAAACCTGCTCTGGTCAGGTCGTACACCCTTCCCGAGTCATCGCGCATGCCCATGATGCACCGGTGCATGTTTGCACAGTCGATCCGACATCATCTTTTCTTGCATCTGGCTCGGCGGATGGCATTGTAAAAGTTTGGGACATTTCTGCAGGACACGTCACGCATGTTTTCAAAGGACACGGAGGCGTCGTCAGCGCTTTAAAATTCAATTTCCCCCGAGATCCATCAATTGTCAGTTCAGCGAGAACCTTCCAGCTGGTCACTGCTTCGGTCGACACTCGAATTCGTTTGTTTGACCTTACGGCAACGTCTAGAAGCGACCAGGAGGCGCTTCGACCCATCGCCGTTCTGGACGGTCACGTTTCTGTTCCTCGAGGCTTGGATGTAACACCAGATGGAAAATGGCTCTTAAGCGGAGGGAGGGACTCAGTGGTCTTGCTCTGGGATATTTCCCAAAGCTCTCGTTCAACTAATGGAGGCATCAGCAAAAAAAACAAAGGGAAATCCCCCATCGTAACACCGACGCTGGTCAGGACCGTTCCCGTAATGGAAATTGTCGAAGCTGTAGGGTTTGTACATCCAGAGCTCAGCGATTTCACTGCTAAATCGCCAAGGCTTCAATTCTTCACTGCGGGCGATAAGGGTGTCATCCGGATCTGGGATCTCACACAAGGCTCTGTCGTGTACTCGTTGGATACGAACGCTGGGTCTGATGGTGTTGCTCAGGAAGCAGAAAGGCAAATCATTGATGCCTTGTAAGTGATTACTCGCTCCTTTGGCCATCTCTCATTTTTCTTGGGGTCAGTTACCTCATCAATGTGGATGCCATTGTTTCTGCACGTGCAGATCAGAATATATTCTTCCATTCCCTGAAATCCAGATCACTGATTCGTCATTTGGTTGGTTACAACGACGAGATTGTTGACGCTGTCTTTCTATCTCCCGCAAGCCCAGATCAAGATCCATTGAGATCACGAGATACTCAACTCGCACTCGCTACCAACTCATCCCTTCTTCGTATATATTCAGTCTCTAATCTGGACGTGCAAGTTCTGGCTGGTCATTCCGACATAGTGCTTTCCCTGGATCAGGGTCTGGGCGGACGTACATTCGCCAGCGGAAGCAAGGATAGGTCAGCAAGAGTATGGGCTTTTGGACAACAACCAAACTCCGACGGATGGGGATGCATCGCTATCTGTGAAGGACACACGGAGAGCGTCGGTTCCATCGCCATGTCACGGATGTATAATCACGCCGACTCCCACCTTCGATTCCTCTTCACTGGAAGTCAAGATAGAACGATCAAGATGTGGGATTTGTCAGAACTCCCTTTGATATTTTCTGGCGTGGATCCGGTGAAGTGCCACAGTCTCACAACCCAAAAAGCTCATGACAAGGATATTAACTCTCTGGATATCGCACCCAATGACCAATTTCTGGCCTCTGGTTCCCAAGACCGCACTGCGAACATCTACGAGATTCTGTATACACCTGGCTCTAGGGAAAGACCGCCACGCGGAGAGATGAGACACTTGGGGTGTTGCAAAGGCCACAAAAGAGGTGTTTGGAATGTTAGATTCGGGAAGACGGAACGTGTGTTGGCCACTGGAAGCAGTGATAAGACGGTCAAACTTTGGAACCTCGAGGACTTTACCTGCGTCAAAACATTCGAGGGGCATACGAATTCCGTTCTCCGGGTTGATTTCATTAACCGCGGAATGCATCTGGTAAGTACAGGATCCGATGGCTTGGTTAAGTTATGGAGCGTGAAGGAGGAGGCGTGTGTAGAGACCCTTGACAACCATGAAGACAAAGTACGTGTTGAGCTTTCCGGCAAGAAGCTAAATGTGATTGTCTTTAGGTGTGGGCGCTAGCTATCAGTAGCAACGAGGCGACAATTGTCTCTGGAGCTGCTGATTCTGTAGTCACGTTCTGGCAAGACTGCACAGAAGAAGAGGAGCAAGAAAAAGAAGCGAAACGCACAGATCAAGTGCTCAGGTGAGATTGCTCACGTGTTATCCCGATAGGCTGACTGCATCCCGGTTCAGAGAGCAAGACTTTATGAATTACGTGGCTCTGCACGATTATCGGAGAGCGGTTGAGCTCGCGCTTGCTATGCAGCAGCCGGGAAGACTCCTGGCATTGTTTAGAGAAATTCGGTTCGCAGCGTTGGAACAAGGGTCACAGGGCGATGCGTCTGTGAGCGACAACCATGCACTGGATGAAGTTTTGCGCACGCTTTCGAGTGCCGATCTTTCCATCCTCATACGGTATATTCGCGACTGGAACACAAATGCGAAGACAAGCGGTGTGGCACAAAGTGTTCTCTACGCTATATTGAAGCTGCGGCCTGCGGAAGAAGTGGTGGAGGCTTTTACTTACAATTCCCCAGAAGGGACGCGACACCAGATTGGGACTACGCCATCTGTCAAGGATATCCTCGACGGATTAATTCCTTATACTCAACGACACCTTGCAAGGTTGGACCGACTGGTTCAGGAAAGCTTTGTGGTAGACTACATGCTGAGCGAGATGGATGATGGGATAGACGGAGGAGAGGACATGGACGTCGACGACCCCAGCCATTGATAATAAAGAATAAAAAGTACATTACTAGGGCTATATGTTGTAATTCATTACACGAATCAATCGTCCCAACCGACATCCCATCACTCCATTGAAAAGAAGCACACACTCATTGTCTTTGATGGTGTCCAGTGATATCGATTGCCCATCAGCCTCGTATATGCGACCATTTTCCAGGAGCCATCGTCGGAATACACCAGGTATGCAGCCCACCGTGAGCGGCGGGGTGAGCCAGCGTCCTTGGCGATGAAATGCGACGTTGCAGATCGACGACTCCATGATTGCTCCGGACGAGTTGAACAAGATAACATCGTCCGGACAATTTGGGGCGCTACTTTTGGGACGAGGTGCAGCGAGTGGATGGATGCCAACACGCGCTCGAGCATCATCATATGGTTGTCTATTTGTGGTTTTCATGGGGACAGTGCCAGAGGTCGACTGGGTGTCGATACAGATGGAGAGTATCGGATCGAAGAGGGAATAATGCGTGTCCACTTCAGGGTTAAATTGTGACACTGCCGTCGGATCATATCGCAATGGTTCAACGGGGAAGGCGGACCCAGCGATGTTCCCAGAGGATGGCAAGATGACGCGTACCTGCGGGCCAGGTCAGCGCGTGACACAGGATCGAAGTTAGTTACGGTCACCTTGAGGGGGATCTTGCCGTCACGACCGTTGACGCTGCGGACAGCATCGTCGCAGATATTTTTCAGAGCTGTGTAATCGAGTGAACTAGAGACTGTCCACTGGCATAGATGAGCGGAGGAGAGGAGACGGTCGAGCTGGAACGCGAGGAGGAGATAGGGCGACGGTGTGCCATCCGGAGCGTTGTTCCACTCGAACGCCTCGAGACAGGGATCGAATCTCGTCGTACAAAGCAGTGACATTAAATGACTGGCTCGTCACACCTTTGTCACACCCATAAATCACGGCGGGATCAGCTGCGGTCCTAATCCCACCTTGGACAGCAACCATGTTCACCGTCAAGGCCACCTACAGAAACGAAACTCGCAAGTTCACCTTTCCAGAGTCCGTGCTCTTTCCGACATACAACGAGCTCCATCATCAGGTAGGGCGTCTTGTCGTCTCCATCAGCCCATGCTCATCGCTCTAGCTCTATCGTATATTTCCTATAAGCCATAGTTATTATTTGTCTAGACTTATCTTCTCCCCCGATGCGTTCAAGCCTGGACGCATCTTGATTGGCAGAGAAATACACACTCCTGACGAGTACGATCCTCGTGTCGCTCCCTTGCGGCGTCAGTGGCCCAATCCTTTGCTGCGCTTCACCATCTTCGATGAAACTCCACACAAGTCGCCAGGTGGCGGTTCAGAATGGTCATCCCTATACTGCGACCTCGCAGTTCCCCCGTCCGTGGCCACGTCCAAGTTGTCATCCCCTCATTCATTATTGTCTCCGCCACCCCCACCCCCTCAGCCACCGGCTACCTGTGTTGTTTCGCTTCCACTCTCTCCATCCAAGATCTCGTTTCTTCCTCCACCGGCTTCCCCTCAGGCGTCTTGTACCCCTGATACATGTGGCGCGACAGGGACTGCTCATTGTTGTTCCATCGATAAGGGCAAAGCGGATATCCAAGTCTTACTGTCTTCGTTCAAGGAGGACTTGGACCGCATTCTACGTGGAACATTGGGAATCGGCGACGGGGTGGAGAAGCCATCCACCCGAAACGTGCAAAGGTCGACCTCTGGAGTCGATGTCATTTCCCCTCGTATACGGACTCCTATCAACGTCAGGGCAAGTGCTTTGTCTCAATGGTGCTTTGTTTGTAAAGCAAGCTTCACTGGTATTTGGTATGGCTGTATCAAATGCCCATGGCATGCAGTTGTGAGTCCGATTACTTGAGATTCTTGACTACATGGCTTACGGAATACCAGTGCCCCAGCTGCTTCTCCAAGTCACAAAGCGCTCATACTTTAAGTTTTGGGCCTTCCCACATCGTTCAACAACGCTCGACGGACTGCTCCATTCAAGTTTCGACAGGAATTTCAAGAGCTAACACTGAACGTAACGATACATCTCGAAGCTCTCCGTTGCCAGCACCTACACCTTTGGGTCCGGCTGCGGATTCATCTCTTCCTGTACATCGTGGCGTCGTCTGTGACAGTTGCAACAAAATCGTCGTGGGTGTTCGCCACAAGTGTCTGGATTGCCCTGGTTTGTCATATGATTTAATTGGGATTTTGCTCCCCCTCACTTATTTCTAGACTATGATCTTTGTACCGCTTGTATGGAATCAGGAGCAATGGAACAGCACAATCCGTTTCACGAGTTTTTCGATATAGAAACACCGGGACGGGTTTACGTTCACACTGTCCACGGAGGCAGATCGTCTGGAAACCATCAGCAACTTTCCAATTCCGATCGTGCACGACAGGGAGCAGCTGGGACCCCCACTACCCTACCTGCTCGTCATTCTGCAAGCTGCAACCTTTGTGACTCTGCGATTATCGGGGAACGCTTTGTGAGTATGCCTCTAGGGCTACCAACGTCAGGTGCTGAACATCCGTACTAGAAATGCGTTGCCTGTCCAGGTAAAGTCCTTCTCGCAGACCGTCATAGAGAGATACTAATTTGTCCAGACTTCGACACATGCTCGTCTTGCTTCAGGTTTGTCATATGTACTAGGAACAGCGGTCGGATCGATTTACCATTTTCCAGTATAACGACAGAACAACATCCGAATCACGGGTTTGTGAAAGTGAACAGGCCAGAAGACTTGATGGTAGGGTCGAGGCGTCTGAAACCAAAGAAAGTTCTATTGATTGTGGGTTGCCCAGATGCGCGAGTCTATTCCACTTCGTCAAGTTGTCCACCTCGCGGTGTGCGACTGTAAGTTCTGTCCTGTTTAATTTAACAAGTCACCTCATTGCAACACAGCATGTCGGAAGACAATTCGTGGCGCTCGGTACAAGGTGAGAAAATATGCAAGTCACTGTTCGTTCTCTAATCCTCCACAGTGCATGCATCCAAACTGTCCTGATTTCGACTTGTGCGATGGCTGCGAGGCCCTTCCGATTCCTGTCCATCCATTGAACCATCCGTTGTTGAAATTGAAGGCCTCAGATGCTATCATTCCAGTAGTCTACAGGATACCGCAAAGGCAGACAAGTGATGGACTTGCCACTCCAAACTCTGCTTCAGTTTCAAGCGAGTCGAGGTCCCCCGTTTTGCTTCCCCAGGATCCACTTGAGACCTCGACAAGTTCGCCCAAACCACAATCTGTCCTTCCGTCTGACCAAGTCAGCGACCTAACTATGGAGGACCAGAAAATATCTTTTGAAGAATTCCTTAGCCCGCTTGGAAGCCCCGCAAGTGAGGTACCAGAGGTAGCACCCACTTCCATCACTATTGCACCATCGCACCTCCTAGTTGATGTCGAAGATCCACCTAGATCCTCTCAGTCACTCCATCAGGCATTGGATATTTATCATCAGTTGTGGCCGAGAGTAAACCAAGAGATGGTACATCTGAATGCGATGAACGCACTCTCGACTGGGGATTCAACCGTTGAGCGTACCGAGGACGCTATTGGGAAGTCGTTCGGCCCTGAATTGTTAGTCTCGGAAGAATCGCTACCGAGAAGTTCCCCCGCGCCTTCCGTTGACATGTGCCAAGTTTCCCCAATCCCCAGTACCAAGTCAATTGCTGATGGCTACCGTACTCCTTCATCTGCTCTATCAGATGACCAGGAACCACATCGGATTGTTCGACAATTACCTGCCGGCGATCAGCAGCAAAGTGTCACTACAAACTCTGCACGGCAAGACTGTCTGGACTCGGCCTTCATCCGCGATACCAATGTGCCTGATGGACAAATCTTTCCTCCTGGAGCAGAGTTTGTCAAAGGCTGGCGTATGGTGAATAATGGTGGGCTGCCTTGGCCTGCGACCACTGAGGTCCAGTTTGTTGCTGGAGAAATGTTTGCACCGGAACGTAGCACGGCTCTCAAGGCGAAGGTTGGGGTCGTGCATCTGGGACAAGACCTCGACATTTGGACTGGTGATTTGAAGGTGTGTGCACACCCACTGTCGTGGATACGCAGCTGAGTTTATCTAGGCGCCGGATCTACCGGGCAAGTATGTTGGCTATTGGCAACTAAATGATGGTCAGGGCAATTTCTTTGGGAGTGGTATATGGATTGAGTGAGTATCATGATTTTTATCCGATGGCTTGCATCTGAGGCAAAACCGCAGTTTGACTGTTGCTGACCATCATTCTGACCAAGCGAGCGAACAATCGCTCGCTTCATCTTTAATGGTGATGCCTACCGCTCACACTACTGACTTGACCAATGCTTGCGACGAACTTCAAGATGCACCCCACCTCTCGCTACCATCTACCAAAACCGTGACGGACGAGGTCGAAGATCCTGATTCTGATATTTCTTCAGTGTCCCTTGTGAGCGTACCAACATCGGACGATGAAGAAGCAGAATGGCAGGATACCCGTACCCATTCTGAACCCCTGGAATATGTAGTATTGTACGATAACAACTCCGAGGAGTGAAAGTGAAGCTTGAAGCGTCGGGCATTTAGGTTTTGTCTCCAACGATCATGTTCGTTTACATGAGCTTACCATTGTACTATAGTAATCAATCCTTGACTTGTCACGTGATTTCATGAGAGCAAATAGGGGTGCATTTCCTGTCTTTTAGCGTCTTTAGCAACATAACTGAATTGCAAGAACGTCAAGGCCGCTATTCTGAAAGATTAGACTTGGACTCAAGAGTGTCTCCATGCATAAAGCATCTCCAGCATGCCTGGGGAGAAGAAACACTGGCGATTGTCATCCCCTTTCCGAAAATCCTCCGCGAAGCAAGACCCAGGACCACAATCTAAAGTAGGGAGCTCTAGGAACCGCGTATCTAATGTCTATCTGTCAGATGACACTTCTTCAAGTGGTTTTGTTGTCGTTCCTGAGTTCTATGGCTCAGTACGAACACCGACGACACATGAAGCGTCTGTCCACTCCGCACGCCTACAGAAGCTGCCTGTTGCAACATCATCTCACCCAATGTTGTCAAGCGGGGTTGACAGCTACTTCTATGACTCCCCCTCTTATCATCAGGAAGGTTCTTTCAACCTTGCTGTGCCCAGGACCAGTTGGGACGACGACCTCTCGCAGAGACTGGGCTCCGCTTATGAGCACATTCGCTCCGTGCCTTGTGTAGTACCACCCAAAGCCATTTTATCTTCAGACCCTCAGATGCTTCGGAAACAACTCGGAGTCCCACAACACTCTGTGCTCAATTATCCGATCCACTCATCGCCAGATCTCACCCCCATATTTCCCTTCGTGAACCCGCGTCTCCTGAACTACCACTCAATACTTCACCAGATGTGGCGCACGCAATGCCAAAGAGATTCGGCTTACGCATAAACACAAACCCGCAGACGATCAACCTCCGACTAGCCAGCTTCCCAGCCGGAAGCCTAGCGTTAGAGACCTCGTCATTCAACCAATTCAGCGCGTGATGCGATACGTGCTACTTTACAGAGGTATGTTTTCCCGACTCGAGAGCGTTTATTTCAACGCACTCTATTTAGATCTGCAAGATTGTACCCCTCCGACGTCGCCCTCGCGTGTACTTGTCGGGCGTGCTCTGGAAGCCGCCACATGTATTGCCAATCGTTGCGACAGAGCTCAAGGAAATCCCGCATTTTCTCGTGCTTCCTAGATGTTTTCTTACCCAGGGGATCACCTAGAATATTTCCATCCATCATCACCAGCGGTTGATCTGCATGTACTAGTAATACTAAAGATTTGTGATCATATGAATTTCCCAGCAATAATGGCGTCTTTCCCCATCAGTTCGGTCCGCGTGTGCGTAAATCTTGGGATCTAGTGAACGACTCGGCGGGAGACCCGGAAAGGACAAGATGGTTGCTCACGCTTAGTTTATCTCCCGAAGCACCAGCTGCATATCCCAGCCCATCGTCACCCACCACTGTTGGGGCCACTGTCACAATTAATGTGTCCACAACAGGAGATCCTCCGGAGGTTCGTGGTTGGGATGCTTGCTTCATAAATGTGTTGATCACACTCGCTCCACCTTCCACCATTACGCTTCGGATATCATACTCATATAACTTTCGCAGGAGACTGTGGATGGATAGGAACCCTGCCCTTTTTTGAGAACAGCCTCAAAGGGGTGCCAAAGGTCGTACCAGATACACACGGAATTTCGTGCACCAACGCTCCCGCCGCTTCAAGCGCAGGTTTACGCGTGTGCCATTCTGGAAACGAGCATTCGGGATCCGACGCACAGAAAACCCAAGGTTGGCGACCCTTTCCGTCTCTGTAATTTTTCAGTAGTTTACAATCCGTGCGAAGACGTAGGTGTGCGTCCAAGATAACTGGACGCGGTGACTTGATTTGTAAACCGTCTGCCTCGGGAATCAAACGGACTACAATCAAAAAGATTCATGGAGTAAACAAGCATCGTGGCAATTTCAAGCATACCGTTGAGCTGGGGGTCATCATTGAGGGCTGTACCTATGCCAACGACTATTGCATCGTGCATAGCTCTTATCCTAGAATAAGAAACGAGTAAGAAGACGTTTCACCTATAGAAGGGCGCTGGTACCAGTGAGTCATCAACATGCTCTCTGGACCGCTCAAAATGAGCTGTCTCCCATCGCGCCCAGCAATCTTTCCATCCAATGACTGAGCGAAAGTGAGAGTCACTAAAGGGATCCTTTTTCCTTCGCCATCGAATTTCTCGATACTTTGTGAAGGAAGCACAGAAAGAAGAAAATCGCGTGCAGCAGACATTAGTCACGGTGACGGGTAACGCGGGAGCGTAACGGGTCGATGCATACTCGCCCACAAGCTACATAAAAAGACATTGATATTAGTCGTCCCAAATCATCTGCAACTGGCCAAACTACTGTCATCCTTGTACTGGCATGATCTCTGATCCCAAATTTGATCCCAAGGCGGAAGATGGGGCAGATCAGGACCGTCAGATTCAGAACGACCAAAATCCCGAGGTAGACAGTGAAGAGGAACATCCCACAGAAGGGCCGGGCGGAGGTGAGCATCTTGTCGCCAACTTCGAGTCCATGTCCACTTTCTCAAGAAAATTAAGACCGGAAACCCAAGAAGAAAAAGAAGAAACCTAAGAAGAAAAAGGTTCAGCAAACAGACCCCCCTCGCGTTGGGCTATCCAAGATTTTCACAAGTGGCATATATCCCGAAGGCGAGATACAGCCATACAAAGACGAGTCAGTCATTTTTGGATTCTGCCTGACGATCCAGTTCGATGAAATAACTACACAGTAATGGATGGAGAATCACGTCGGAGGAAAAACGTTATAACGAGAGAATGGCTTTGGAAGACCCAGAGATCACCTACCAAAACATTCGTCGCGCCGCGGAGGTTCACCGTCAAGTTCGACAGAGTGCTCGAAAGTTTATTCGCCCGGGACTGAGCATGACAGAGATTGCAGAGTTTATCGAAGATGGGACGCGCTCGCTTGTGGAAGAAAATGGTTTGGAGGCCGGTGTTGGTTTTCCGACGGGCCTTAGCCTAAACAACTGTGCCGCTCATTACACCCCAAACGCTGGGGATACCACAAGTGTGTCGCAGCTGTTTCGTTACTTTTGCCACTCATCAGAGAGAAGTTTTACAACAAGGCGATGTTCTTAAGGTGGATTTCGGAGTTCACGTCAAGGGTCGCATTCTTGACTCTGCGTTCACTCTCACTTTTGAACCCACATACGATAAACTGGTCGAAGCTGTCCGGGCTGCGACCAATACTGGTGTCAAAGTAAGGAACGCTCACTTGATTCAACTCATACTAACATGTATCCAGGAGGCCGGAATTGACGTACGTCTGGGAGAACTTGCGGGTTACATACAAGAAACTATGGAGTCATATGAGGTCGAGGTTGATGGCAAAGTATTGCCCGGTACGTACTCACCTGATATTCATTCGGGTTTTAGCCGAATAAATTATCTTCTAGTCCAACCAATTGAAAATCTTAGCGGCCATTCCATCAATTTGTACCAAATACATGGTGGAAAATCGGTGTCGCTCGTGAAGAACGAAGATCAAACAAAGATGGAAGAGGGAGAATATTTCGCTATCGAGACCTTTGGCTCAACCGGTCGAGGGCGCGTCGTAGAAAACGTTGGTACTGTGATCCTTCTGATTTTACTGATTTAACGTGACTCTAGGGCGAATGCTCCCACTATGCGAAGATTATGGATGCACCTCGAGTGCCATTCCGGTAAGACAAACATGGACTGTCTGCGCATCGCTTAATGTATCGTACGAAGAGTGACATCGGCGAAATCGTTGCTCAAGTCTATTACGGGTAACTTTGGTACACTCCCGTTCTGCCGCAGATATCTTGATCGTGTCGGCGAAAGTAGATATCTACTAGCGGTTAGTGTGCTCAAAAGTCTACCCGGAAAACAATGCTTAACTGTATGACAGTTAAACCATCTGGTTCAGCAGGGGATAGTACAAGACTACCCTCCCCTATGTGATGTCCGAAGTGCGATGACGGCGCAATTTGTAAGGACAAGTCAGGTTTGATTTGTGATCACGCAGGAAACTAAGTTCTAAACAGGAGCACACGATATTGTTGCGGCCAACAGTGAAGGAAGTAGTCAGCCGAGGAGATGATTACTAAGTTGAATGTAGTCATGAATGTCCCGTGTTTGTTCATGTTTTATAAAACATAACCCAAAAAAAGTAAGTTGTTTTGAAATTCGTTGTTTATGGACAAACAACCCCTTTTTGAGTTCCCTTTGCAAAGTATTGTCCCCTGTGGGTTAGCCAACGCCTGCCTTGACTGCCTTGACTTTACACTCCAGACCATTTCAACCCGAATAGTTTCATTCCAGGTGTTAGCATGCTGCGAGACTCGCCACAGCTCTTTTGTGATGGCATTAGCTCTACATCTCCTATGGGATCGTCTCAACGGAAATCGTTGACCAGTCTTCTTCGTGATTTTGACAGCCCTGGCGTTTCCCCTCCTTCTGCTCGAGTAGACCGATCCATCAAATTCCAGCAACAAGACTCCTTCAACTTTTGGAACGCATGGAGGTATCCAATCTTTGCTGTCAATAAAGGTCCGTGTCTCTCAACCGCTTTGAAGGTGGAGATTCCGTATTTCTTTTCCACAGCATCGTCCCTTGCTCGGGACATCATTGTTCATCACATTTGGGGCCCGCGCAGAAGAACGTGGGGGATCGAGATGACGGTGATCAACAGCATGATGAGAGACGTCTCTAGGCACTCGTCATTAGCTGACATCGTGAGTCACTTGATTGAATCGTGGCTCTGAAGATTTATCAAAGAATATCAAGACCATGGTTCGGATGGTAATGGGACTTACAGGTTTGGTCCCGCTCCCTGCAGATGCCCTAGTTACCCCTGTCACATTCCCTGTCCACAAGCGTAATCTTCGCGGAATATTGGCAGCTCTTGATGCGAAAGAAACTGGAACCCGTGAACTTTCGGGTGAATGGGTCGTTGGGAAGAAGCTATGGCAGACTTTGCAGTCGGACTACATATCATCACATCAATCTGTCTACAAGAACCCGGAGGATTCCTTGAATGGAGGTCCGGTCCCCAATCGAAAAAAACACTCGAGAGTCATTCTTTATGTGCACGGTGGTGAGTTGTCGTACACCCTATGAAAAGATGAGTCGACCATGCTCCCCAAGGTGCTTACTACACTTCGAGTGCCGCTTCCCATAGGATGATAACAATACCGATGTCAAAATACTCCGAGACTCGTGTGTTTGGTCGGTGATTTCATGGCAGAGATTTAGTATTTGGACTGATGTCTGTCAGCTATCGACTATCGCCTTGCACCAGAGACTTGTTTTCCGGGCCCTTTACATGACGTAGTCAGCGCATATCTACGTCTCATAGAAGATCTTCATGTTTCCGCACAGAATGTTGTAGTGGCGGGTGACAGTGCAGGAGGCGGTCTGTGTCTCGCCTTGTTGCTCTATCTCCGAGACAACGATTATCCACTGCCTGGAGGCGCCATTCTGTTTTCACCTTGGGTTGGTCAGTGGCTGGTCTAACTTCTTACAAGTTAGTTAACAACGATATAGATCTTACCCTCAGCTGCCCATCCTGGGACACCAATGCCGCGTATGATATAGTTCCGACTCCAGGGCCCACCGCACACCTGCATCCGGTTGTGATGTACCTGGGTGACAGACTTGAGGAGTACCTGACCCATCCATACGCCAGCCCGCTGTTTGGTAAATTCGACGGTCTTCCCCCGTTACTTATTCAGTGCGGAGAAGCCGAAGTGCTGCGAGACGAAATTATGCTTCTGTCACACAAAGCGTCGCTCGCGGGTGTTCATGTCCAACACGAGATGTATGAAGACGCAGTATGTGTTCAAGGTGTTCACGCACACCCCATTTATATATATATATATATATTTCAGGTCCATGTCTTTCAAGCATTCCCATTCCTGGGCTCAGCCAATGAAGCCTTTGTCTCGTGTCGAGAGTTTGTTTGTCATCATCTCCCGGAGCTGCAAGCATCCATGCCGAAGACGCTTGACAATATCTGTGAGGCTAGCTTGGACGATGATATAGACACCGACAACGTGCGCGTAGTTCGTGGAGACGGCGTCGAGACCTCTTCGGGTAGACATGACGCGAAGGTACAGATGAAGCACGGCAATCTCTCTAATGAACAGAGTCTCCCAAGCTGGGCTCCGACGTCTGTCCCACCAACACTTGTCTCTCGTGTCAGTGGTAGATATATGGAGTCTGCGCTGGCTAGTTCAGTGGCAGAATCTATCCAGTCGCATTCCAGCCTTCGGCGCATTAATTCAGCGCTCTCTGTTCTCGACCTCGACCCAGATCTGCCTTTACCCAAGATGTCTTGCGGTGATTTCAATTACTCGTCGTCGCCGAGAATACGCAAGACAAGTAGTCATCCAAGCATCAGCTGCTTCGTCGAACAGTGGACCATATCATCAAAAAAAGTTGCAACATCAGGCAAACACAGATGACGACATAGTGGTGGAACATTGCCGGTAGTCTGGATCACATAGCCTGCGCGGATATCAGTCCGGGTTGTACAAACTTGGTATACATAGTCCAACGATATCTACCATCAACCAATTTCATTTTAGGAACGGTCCAACGTTAGTCTGCTCTCGTGAATTTCTAGTTCTTCGACGACATTCTGCAACGCTCTACGTTCCCAATGTCCAAATATGAATCCCTCATATAGCATAGTTGTAGTCAACCATGCGATGAAGATGGTGAACAAAACGAAAATTGGGTTAACCCACGGTGAGGGAACCCAAGCAGAGCCAATGATGAGGCTGAACAACAGCAGGATGCCGAGCGCAAAAACGGTGAGCTCGCGACGAGAGCGACCCCGAGAGATGCGGTATGCGGTTTGGAGGGCACCGAGAATCTCGGAAGTCGTCACTGAGGTCATTTCAGAAGGGGTATCAACCCAAGGCGCCTCAGCATCCTTGAGTGTTGTATTTCCAGATGTGACGTCTTCTTGAGCCTTGGGTGCGATGATGATGAGGGTTGCCTCCACACCAAAGTGGTCAGAATAAGAGCAGGTATTCCCTGGAATGGGGTCGGTGAAAATGACCTTGGAATCCTTGCATGTCAATCTAAAGGTGGTACCAGGGTTGTCCGAGATACGCCTTGGTTGACGGAAAAGAATATAGTCAAGGCGCTTGCCTTGAAACATGCGTACCACTGCGCTGCCCGAAAGTCCAGAATCGCGATAAGAGTTCACCGGGGAATCAGCCGTGACACCGTATTTCTCTATTCCATCAAGAGGAGAGATCATCCCCGTTGGTGGGGGAATATGTGGGTGTGAAACCGTCCACGAGTCGCTTAATCCGGCATGGGAGTGAATGATATTCATGGCAAGGCTGCTTGGGATGCTATTGAAATCCCCGGTCTAAAAATATCTTAGTAAATGATCATTAGCGTAAAGTTGTCTCTTACTGCAATAACATAACGGCCTTGTTCCGCAGCTTGTCTAGTGACCTTTGCAAACTCCCAAGCATTAACTAGACGGTGAGCACGGTTAAACTCGGGGCCATCATCGCCACCTTTGGCGTGGAACTGGAAGAATGTGGTAAACGTTTGATGAGAGGCGGAGCGCGTGGACCCACATGAGTGACAAATATCTGCACGTCCCCAATGGTGGGATGGAATATGGTGACGCTCCCAGCAGCCTTGCCAACGTACCAATCTCCACCAGTGACATCCGTCGGTTCGCCATTGAGAGAGTATGGGGTGATGTCAGTGGAAATGATGGGCCACTTTGTGAAGAGGGCCAGACCAGCACCTAATGCACCGCTTGACGGAAAATTGTCATAGGTTTACGGGCCGTACCAAGCAGGTGCCTTGTCAAGAACATACCTATGGAAGAGTTTGGTGTAGGGCAATCTGTGACAAACTTGGTCGCGGATTTGGTTGTAATCTGCCTCCACCCAAACTTCCTGGAGGGCGATGATATCGTAGTTGGACCTGGAGAAGGCGGCAGCAATCGCCGATATGCGCTCACGGCGATCTTTAGAAACGAACTTTAATCCCCTGGGGACAAAGCAGTTAAAGGACCCAAAGGAATTGGGCGAGAGTACTACAGACCAGCAATTGAGGGTAGCAACACGGATTTCTTCCATGGTCGTTTCAGTTAACATGTGTACGTACTGCACGTGATACATAGAATCCTCATCATGTCCACCGCGTTCACTCGCGACGAGTGCGTTCAGGCTAATCCACAGTCTAGATTTTCTGTTGACATGTTCGGTTCAGCATAGATATATCGACGAGGGCCGCGGATCAGTTCACCCGCCTGTACTACTCCACCTATGACTCGCCTACCCGGGCAGACGACCTACCAAAGTTCTACCGTGCTACGTCGACATTGACATGGAATGGCAACCCCTGCCAAGGCGTTGACGGCGTCAAGAAACTCATCCAAAACATGCCGAGCACGAAACATGAAGTTCAGTCCTACGACTGCCATCCCATTCCAGGTTTATCCATCGTCCCCTTTATTTCGTTTGTCTTTTCAACTACGTTCAGGGTCGCGCCCCCCTTCTTTGCTGGTGACTGTGGCAGGAAATGTCACGCACGGGAAGAACCCAGACCATCCCGTCACTACCCCAAGTCGATCGATAGATGCTCAACCAAGAGTATTCTTTCAGACATTCATGCTTGTCCCAGACCCAACCGCACCAGTTGCTGGAGTAGGAGAGGTTGCAAAGTATTATGTTGATGCTGATTCGATGAGATTCGTTGGATGATCACAAGGGGGTCCACAAAAAATAACTTGAAGGGTACATGTACTACTGGACAAGCACTTCGTACGAAAGCGATCAACCAAAGGTTTGACTCTGGTGCAGTCAGTAAAACGTCACGTCAACAAGCACAAGAGACTTACTGAGCGAGCGCTGCGCTTGACTTTTGACAACCGCCATTCATCTGGTTTCTCGTATTTGTTATACAATGGTTCGATCTTTTCTTGCCTCTTGCGTTTACTGATTTTGTTAGCATCGGCTACCTTGAAGAATCGAGGTGCGACCTCGACGAGCCACTTGGGTTCAATGGTGGTCACATTGTGACAATACTCGCGAGTCGTGAGCACCAGCTCATTGTAGATTAACCACTCCGGGTTGCGATTGAAAAGTGCGGAGGAGGGATGAATGTAAACCGGCGTACCCTCAACAAGAGTTTTGTACCCCTCTTGCGGGTCTTTCTTCGCAGCATTCCGGAAGAAGCCGGAACAAATGGCTTTGCGAATCCGAGTGTAGTCCCTCCCGGAGGATAAGATGTCATGCTTGTACCTACGTCGACATTAGCCCCATAGCGTGATCAATCGGTAGTCGATCTCACCTATCCATTATTCCAACAAGCTGCTTGCGAATATCCTGCGCGCGTCTCATACTCCTCGCTTGGATGAAGTTCTCGTAGCACCACGGATTCGAAAAATTCGCTGCTTTCCATCCGTTGTATACCGTGAGCAGTGTTAGATGATCTCCTTCCGCCTGATGGAATTTAGCTTTCTTTGAATCCGCCTGAGCCTGTTTCTCTTTTGGTCTGTAGAACACTGTCTGGACGGAGAGCATAGCGACGATAGAGAGAATCTCCTCAGAGCATCCAAGCTCCACAGAGGCAATGACCATTTTTGCCAAAGGTGGCTCCATGGGAAAATCCGCCATCTTACGTCCAAGGCGGGTTAACAGTCCTTCCTCGTCGAGCGCTGACAACGCATAAAGTGCCTCTAGGGCGGTAAGCATTGTTTGCGCTGGCGGGGGGTCCATGAAGTCGAAGCTGAGCAGGTCATTAATGCCCATCGCCTTCAGAAGCAATATGGTGTGGGCAAGATTGGTTCGTTGAATATCGGGAATCGAAGAGGGCAGCATCTCATTACGGTATGCTGCTTCTGTGTAGAGTCGATAACATTTCCCGGGACCAGTACGTCCGGCGCGCCCAGCGCGTTGGCGTGCTTGAGCTTGTGAGATAGGCATGACCACCAGTGAGTCCATTCCGAGACGAGGGTCATACGCATTCTGTTTTGAGAAACCGGGGTCTATAACGTAATAGATACCGGGTATCGTCAGAGATGTCTCGGCGACATTGGTCGCGATCACGACCTTACGAGCGCCGGGTGGGGTGGGCTCGAATACGCGAGACTGGACTTCGGAGGGTAAAGCAGAGTAGATAGGGAGTATGATGAGATCGGGGACCTTCGGCCCAAGTGCTTTCATCCGCTCGAAGAGGATTTCGCAGGCGGTGTCAATCTCTTCCTGTCCGGTCAGGAAAAGGAGGACGTCACCAGGGGGTTCGGACAAATGGATTTGCATGACGGTGATTAGAGACGCGTCAAGATAGTCGGTCTCGGGTTCTTTCGTATACAAGATCTCGACAGGATATGTGCGACCAGGAATAGTGAAGATTGGACAGCCAAAGAAGTACTTGGAGAACTTTTCGGCGTCCAATGTGGCGGAGGTAACAATCAGTTTGAGATCCGGTCGTTTCTTTACTGCTTCTGTGAAAACATCAGCGTCATAAAGCAAATAAAGCAAGTGCGGTGTGATTACTCACTCTTCAGCAGTCCGAATAAGACGTCCGTGGCGATCGTACGTTCATGGGCTTCGTCCAACATAACCACGGAGTACTGACTACACAGAGGGTCGATTACAGACTCTCGTTGCAGCATTCCATCCGTCATGTATTTGATTTTTGTTTCTGGACTAGTGCAATCCTCAAAACGGATGGTGTATCCAACCTCTTGCCCGAGACGACAACCGACTTCTTCTGACACACGTTTCGCTACAGACATTGCAGCGACACGTCGAGGTTGTGTACAGCCAATGCGACCTCTGTCAGCGTACCCTGCTTCGGCAAGGTATTGCACCATTTGAGTCGTTTTTCCAGATCCGGTATCTCCAACGACAATGAGAACTTGGTGCTGCAAAAGGAGTCAGCATGCATTCTCCTCACTTTGCGTCGAAATGGTATATTACATCACCGATGGCTTGCAGCAGCGGATCCCTAAGCTTGTAAATGGGCAAGCTCTTCCTCTGATCTTGAATACTAAGTGATGTAATTTCACCGTATGTCGTCGCCTTGTTAAATGTCGACTCCCTCCACTTGGGGACTTCCCCTGCTTTCTGATCCCTGAGATTGCTTCTGAGATCTTGTGCAAAGATTTTCTCGGAATCCTTCGCCATAGGATCTAGCCACGGGGCGCTAAAATCGCGGGCCTCCGAGTCCGCGCGCTCATTGGCTTCTTGCTGACGAAGCTCGCGTCGTTCCTTCGCCAGTGCCGCACCGCCAATAGCTGCTCTGTTCATAGAACCGTCCGGTGCTTTGATGATCTTGACCGGACTCAGATCAAGGGTACGCTTCGTTTGCCCAGCCAAGAAGGGTGGCTCTTCTTCTCGAATCTCAACATCTAGTTCTTCTTCCACCTCCGCACGCGCCACTGGATTATTGAAATCTTCGTCAAGATCGGGGTACTCTGAAGCATCTATAACGCCAGAGGATATGAGTTGCTTGATTTCCCATCGTTCAGGAGAGGTGAGCCTTTTGGCAGACCGGACTGGATGATCGTCCCGAGAACGCAAAGGTACAGCGTTTGCTCCAGACGAAGCTCGTGCAGCGCGCTGTCGTTCCTCCTCCATCTCCGCCTCAGATTTGATGCGGAGGTGAGGCGTTAGATCGCGACCTGTGACTTGGTCGACATCTTTCATGGAAAGACCTATCCGACTCCCTGCGGCACTCATCACTTTGACTTTGACTTGCTGCCCTCTACTGAGTAAATCTGAAGCAGAGTTTGCACGTGCACCTTGCTGGATATTTGAGACATGCACCATGCCTGTTAAGAGGTAAGTAAGGGAAAGATCCAATCTACAAAAGGTGCTTACCCTCTACGCGCCCAGAAACACCCTCAAGCTGCACGAAAGCCCCGAAATCTTTCAGGCCCGAGACTCGGCCGTTGTAAATCTTGAACAAGACTGGACGTTCATCAAGTTGGACGCGATCTTTCCCTCCATAGTTGTAATCTCTCCTCGTATCGTGTGAACGGCCTCTATCTGGGCTGTGACTTCGTCTGCGAGGTGGAGAACGCGAAAAAGAGCGATCCTTCTGTCGAGGGACACCCCGTGTTTCTTCCATCTTCTCAACCCTCACGTTTTTCTTTGCAGCACCTTCGAACTGCGCCATCATATCGTCTACCTCCTGCATCAGAACGTCCTTGCTTGTTTCTTGATCCGGCAGGGAAAGACCAGGGAAAAGACGTTTCTGCTTGTCGGTCTCAGCTTGACTATGCGCATCGGCATGAGAGCCGGGAAGAATGTTTGCAAGTTCTTTTGACTTCTTTTTATGTTTAGGGTGCAGGCTGAGAATGAGACGGTCGATGTTTTCAATGGCAGAGTCCGGAAGAGCAGCGTTTAGCTTGTTCTTGAAGTCACTGAGAGAGCTCGACTGCTCGTGAAGATTGACGACATATTCAGCGAGCACTTTGTCGTTGACTGCGATGTAGTTGTATATCTCCTGCGTTATCCTAGCGATCAAAGAAAGAATTTCGAGGTTGTAGAGGTCATCTGCCATTGTCGTCGTCGTATTGCGAGAAGGGAATGAGTTGCTGACGTAACTATATTGACATGACATGGCTCCGCGCCATGGAAAGGGCATCGTGAAATCTGGAAACGCAGGAAATTCGTCAAAGACTCAGCCATCACAGACAACATTACCGGAAGATAAACCGCTTTTCCCACTAGGATCAAAGTACCCACTGAGCTTGCTTCATGAAAGGTCTGTCTGCATTCTAGGATCCCGGAATAACTCATCATATTTCTATATAGATGCCAGAAAAACGGTTGGGAGAAGCCGATCGTCGATACGGTGAAACTTTCTTCTTGTCTGGGACCCACGTTAACTTACCGGACCGTGACAAGCGACAACTCAGTCAAGGCTGGACATTTGTCGTGTCGTTGAGCAGAGCTAATACAAAAACGTCTCAGAAGGAGACCGTCCGATTTGAGCCACATCCACCCTATACACGACCTACAGTCCTGGAGGCGCGCCACTGGGGTGCAACCTACGCACTCTATCGCGTTCGTAGTCCTCCATCTCTTTGTGATTCTTCGACAACTCTTGAATTCTTTTATGCACATAGTTCTGCAATGGAATGCAACTCAATCGAGTTCTCCCTCCTGGGCCCCGAGAGTATTGGTCCGAACTGGCCGCCCAACACAAATCTGTACCAGAACACCAAAGATGGATGTATGACGCCGATCCATTCGCCGCGCGGAAGGAAGTGGCAGAAAGACAAGCAAAGGCCGCTCAAAAGAAGCAAGAGAAATCTTCTGGCCTTGGCACAAACACAGCCGGATCATTCATTCCTCCCGAGTTTAGTCAAGCCCCGGAAGTGAGGATGTCAAACGCCCTCCGCGATCTCGTGGAACACACTGTGAAGAAGGTGACGAGTTCTTATTCTTCTTCGATTTGCATATCTACATCGTTTTCCAGGCCAGTGTACTTTACCCGACACATGAGACAACACCATTGGTATTGGCGGAAGACGATGCCCTTGCAGCTACTCGGCAACTGCGACAGTTGGGCTTCCACTCGATTCATATTCAAAACGCTATGTCCTTTTTTTCAGCGCATACACCTCTAGGATCACAACTACTGGGATCTTTGGCACCTCTAGAAGCCTGTATCGAATACCTTCTCTTACATATTGCCGAAACCGACCTCCCTAAACGCTTTTTACCTTCTAACAACTCCTCCAACCCATTCATCATTTCTGGACATTCCGGAGTTGACAACTTGAAAAAGCGATGGACGGAAGACACCGCAATCAAGGAAGCTGGCTTCCCCGCACACGTTGTCAAAGAATACACAGCTGACCCAAGCCTAGCCGAAGATTTGGTGTCACTCGTATCCGCACTTTCTCGTAGGCTCATAGGCAAGCATGCAGGAGAGCTGTTCAAAGCGAGTGCGAACTTGGAGTCATCTTGCCGTGAGCTCAGAGACCGGACAGACGAGGTAGAAGCACTTGGAGCTCGTTTCGTTGACGCTTGTCACATCGTTATGCCGCTTTTCAGTGCTCCTGTGGAACTTCACGTAGTCTTCGCATCTGACGACTATAATGACAGGTCCCTGCTAGCTGTATATGTAGGGTCACAGTCGGTGCCTCCATACATTCGACTGCATCTTCTTGCGCAGCTCCTTTGTGCAGCCGAAGGGGAGGACTTCATCGAACCCGGTGAAGGTTTCCTGATCGCAGCCATGCGCGTCCTCGAAGACCATTGGGCACGGATCGAAGTGAACGGCCCACCTGAAATGTCGACAGTAGTCGGACATCTGATCGCACCACAGACCATACAAAATGTGCCAGACGTACTATTCGATGCACCTACCGACGACAGAAAAGAAATGCATAAAAAGTCCAGATACCTGTACGATGACCGGTCAGACGAACGGGTCAAGCAAGATTTCGACGACATCTGTCAAACAAGGCTCTATACGGAGATGCTTGCCTTTCGTCAGCGCCTCCCCGCTTTCTCTGTCAAGGAACGATTCTTGGAGGTTTTGGACAAGCATAGAGCTGTCGTTGTTGTGGGAGAGACTGGTGACGATTATTGATTTCCTGACGGTCACCGTTACTTACAGTACGACTCAGGATGCGGGAAGACGACCCAATGTATGTCATAGTCCCCATGCTTGATGTCATTGACACTCAAAATCCCAACAGTGCCTCAGTTTATATTGGACACCCTTATCCAGGCTGGTCGCGGCTCGAGGGCATCCATCATTGTTACGCAGCCAAGAAGAATATCAGCATTGTCCGTAGCAGCGCGTGTGTCTGCAGAACGTGCAGATGACGGGTCTGTTGGGTACGCCATCCGAGGTGAGAGTAAACAAGACAAACGGACCAAGTTGTTGTTCTGCACTACCGGAGTTCTGTTGAGGCGGCTTGGCTCTGGGAATAAGCTAGAGAATATAACGCATGTCATTGTTGACGAGGCAAGTTCATCGAACTAGAGAAACCATGAGATAGTCTCACAGGACGTCTGTCAGGTGCATGAGCGTTCTGTCGACGGCGACTTCCTTTTGTTGGAACTACGGGAACTCCTCTTGAAGCACGACACCCTCAGAGTAGTTCTGATGTCTGCTACCATTAACCATGAGATCTTTGTCAGATACTTTGAAAATGCCCCTTTGCTTACTATTCCGGGTTTCACGTACCCGGTCAAGGATAGGCAAGTATCTTGGAATTTGTCGTCAGCGTCAGACTAAGCCTGGGTTAGGTATCTCGAAGACTTCATTGACCTATTACACTACGTTCCACCTGCGCAACGTGGTGTAAAGGGACGAAATGACAAAGAATACGAAGATTCGCTTAGATATCTGGGTGTCAGTGAACTGGGCATATCCTCTCTCCGGAACATCGTTTCTGCAGGCCGGATTGACTACCAGGTGCGAAAGCTGTTTTTGTACCCCGTGCAGAATCTAATCCTGGTACAAGTTGATTTCTATACTCGTCAAACATATTACCACTTTAGATATCCCAGCCGGCATTCTCATTTTCCTGCCAGGAGTGGAAGAAATACGCCAGTGCATCACCGCCATCTCTAGTGCGGATATTGAGGATGAAGTAGACATTTACCCTCTCCATGCTAATCTTACAAGTGAAGAGCAACGTGCAGTCTTTAAAGTCCAAAAGAGATGGAAAATCATTGCCGCTACAAATGTTGCAGAGGCAAGTGTTTCCCGAAGGTTGTGAGTCAGTCGTTGAAGCCACGGATTGGAACCGACAGACGTCCATCACTATCGATGACGTGGTCTATGTCATTGACGCAGGAAGAGTCAAGGAAACAAGTCATAACCCGGAGACCGGGCTTTCTGTCCTTAAGGAGCAGTGGATAACCCGTGCAGCTGCCAGACAGCGTAGAGGAAGAGCTGGTCGTACCAAGCCGGGTATATGCTACAAACTATACACTCGGAAGCAGGAGGATGGAATGAGTCACTTTCCCGTACCTGAAATGCTTCGCATCCCATTGGAAAGCATCTCATTGATTGTCAAAGCCACGCGGGGAAACAAGGATGTCCAGGTAGGCTTTCGCATGATGTCAGTGTGCGACGGATTGATTCGTGTCAATATCACAGCACTTCCTAAAGCAGGCGATAGATCCCCCTGACGTGTCAGCAATGGACAAGGCATGGTCTACACTGCAAGAATTAGGTGCTGTAGACAAGGAGAGCAAACTTACTGCACTTGGGCGTCATATGGCAAGTGATGGTATGTGATCGATTAACGATTGTCTCATCTTTTTAGGCTATGCTTCCCTTAGATCTCAGGCTGGGCAAGGTGGTTTGTGGGATTTTCTGTTGTCGACATACTGACCTAGACACCCAGATGTTGGTGCTTGGAGTGATTCTCAGGTGTCTGGACCCTGTGCTCACGATAGTCGCAAGTCTATCCTCGAAACCTTTGTTTGTTAGCCCGTTTGATAAGCGGGAAGCGGCCACACAGTATGATATTCATCCATGTCTTGCTCCATACAATTTTTGACGTCCCTATTCTCAGAGCGAGGCTTCGTTTTGATAAACACAACAGTGATCTCCTGACTGATGTTCACGCGTACAATGAATCCATACGAGTTCGCTCCAACAATCAGTCTCGGAGCACGTTCAAGAGCTTTTGCGAAGAGGTGAGGAAAACCCTTTGGAGTAAAATACCGAAAACGAACTGATATTCTTGAAGAATTTTATCTCGACGAGCGCCGTTCACGAGATCACCTGGCTCCGTCAAGATTTCTTTTGCTCGCTTGCGGACATGGGATTAATAGGGATGTCGTCCACCCCACAGTCCCCCAACCTCAATGTCAACAGTACAAACACGAACCTCATCAAGGGTGTCATACTCGGGGGTCTCTGGCCACGTGTTGCACGAGTACACTTGCCCCGGTCAGCGATCAAATTTGACAAAGTCCAGGCTGGTACCGTACAGCGGGAGAACACCGCCAAGGAGTACAAGATATATGATCCGAAAAACGGACGAGTCTTTCTGCATCCATCGTCCGTTTTATTTGGAGAATCGACCTGGAAGTCGCCACTTTTGGCTTATTTCCAGATGCAGCAGACGACCAAGATCTTTGTGAGGGCCGCGACTGAGGTATAGTGATTCAGCCACACTTTTTGCCTGGTCAAATCATTTGGCGCTAGGTCCCTATGTATGGGCTTCTACTCTTTGGTGGACCAGTGACAGTGAACCACGTTGGGGGTGGATTGGTTGTCGGGAATGGAGATTATACATTCAAGTTGAGGGCTTGGCCGCGTATCGGGACACTAGTAAATCAGCTGCGGTGAGTGGAACTATATGGGAAGAATGCCATTGAGAATTGATGTCACACTTGGTTGGAAGACGGCTCTTGGAGGCCGAGCTGGAGCAGTGCATTGAACAAGGTCTGGTGCTGGGATCGGAAGGAGGCTCGTTAGTCTCTAATGCGATTACAGCACTTTTGGAACAGGACGGATTGACTGGCTATTAAGTAGAAAGGTATCACGTCTGGTTTATGTAATGAGAGCTTCTTTTTCAATGTCCAGTGACTCGGACGAATTTGACAAGTACGATGCCGAATTTGCAGAATTTACAGAACAAGACTTTGCAGCCATCGACGCAGCCGTGGCCCGTGCGCAAGATGGTCGAATACAAATAGCCATGCAACCACAAGAGGACAGCCCAATCAAACGATTTCTCTCTTGGAAAAAATTCCTTGCGGTCACGGACCTCGTCTCCCCAATTTGGTATGTAACTTACAGTAAATATTCTCCTCATCCTCAGAGCTCATCCTTGTTCAGGTGCGAAGTCCAGTACGAGTATGGTCTCTATGGAAAACGTAACAAACCCATTCATCTCCGTCCCAAATCTTTCGTTTCAAAGAACGGGAAATCAATATGCGTTAAACAACACGTAGCAAACACAAATGACCAGAGACTCAAACGTGGCAAGGTATCCCTGTTCTATCCCGCCCATCCCTACCCTCATCCTTGCTTCTAGTCCGTTCATAAAGCGTTGGAAGAGGAACTGCGTCCCGAAAAACTCATTGTCCCTATCGTCACAGAGGAGGAACGCTTCGGTCTTCGGTATATGACCAGCGACCATGTGATTTCCGTCGCTCATCTTCCTCCCTCAGTCTTGTGCAGCTCATCGATGGCTTCAATGAACTAATTTCCAATGGTATCACGGTAACCATCTCTTACCACTGCTTTCTGCACCATTCCGACCTTTTATCAGAGAGAACTCCCTGTGTTTGTAATCACACACGACCAGATCGTTCTAGGTGTGATCGTACGCGTCTTCTCTCGTCTCTCTTTCTTTCTTTGAATCTTCTTCGAGGACGAGGTCGTTAGGGAACCTCTCACTCACCCAGTCCAAGATCAGGCTGGTTTGTCGACTCTCGCTCCCAGTATCCTGCCCAAGAAGAAACAACGACTAGCGGCATCACCGACCCAGCAGATCATTCTAGAATCGCCAACTGCCCCAAACACAGTCGACAGAACTGAGCAAACCAACTTTGAAGACCTATACGAGTTTTGCATCACTGATTACAAGACGCGTCGGTCCAAGAATGTTCCTTTAGATGTGGATTCCCTCTCACCACGCCCCCAGCTTATGCTGTATCATCGCATGCTCTCTTCCGTTCTGGAACCCGAGGCGCTCGAATTTGATGTACTCTGGAGCCGGCTAAACCTCGACCCCACGAAACCCTTCTCGGCTCTGTTTATAAAAAGCATTCAATGGGAACAACGGCAGTCCGATCCGACAGACCACATTGTGCATCTTAACCGGCTGGTTTCCGAGTGGTTCTCTACCGTTCGACGGCGACGTGCCGGTTTCAAGGGCGTCAGTCGACGGCTGCAAATCGTTTACCGTCGCTCTGTATATGCAGGAAGTCGACGAGAGAAGGGGAAACATAAAGCTACAGAAGTGGTAGACATAGATGATCCCCTTGAGGCTCTTTTGCTCCAGGAAGAACTCGACCTCGCTCGCGCTATCGAACAGAGTCTCAGCGAGATGGGGCATCAAGACACTACCCAGGTTGCTCGTCATGTGGCACAGAATGTCAAACAAGTTGGGCCCTCGTCCATCGGCCATACGTCTGCAGTATGGAAAGACCTCATTTCTCCGTTGGATTCTGGGCAAACGGACCCCACCCTGACTTGGGCAATTCAGCAATCGTTACTAACCCATGCACACAAGACACTTGCCCAGGTGCCAGCTAATAAGCTACAACGAGCACGTACAATTCCCAGTGGGACTTTTACTGGAAAACAACATGAAGCTCGAAACTGATCTCACTCTATACCAGATCTTGACGAAGCCGAGGAGCAAGTGCAGGAGGGATCTGCCATGAATATATCGCCTATCATTGGACGGAGGGTGTTTGAAATGGACGACGACGAACTCGATAAACATATCGCGGATGTTCTCCAATGGTGGTTTGGTGCTCGACCCCCGCGGGGAGTCGACATTACCCATACGAACAGGTGCTTGTAAGTTCTCGTCAGGGTCATCTTTGTAGCTGCACTCTTGACGATATACCATAGTACATGCGAATATCAAGAGTCATGTGAGTGGAGGGAGAAAAAGGCTAAAGAAGCGATAGTAGATCGAAGTCGTGACTGGTAGTATTCCTGGACCCGTAGGGAATGGTCAATTAGGAAATTGGATTCATGATTTTTGGCTTGTTCGGGGTGATCAGGGGTTCACACCGGACTCAGGAACACTCGATTAAAGTGGTGTCCGGTCTTTTCCGGGTTAACTTGCTTACCCCGATTTAGTCACGGTACCCAAATATTTATTAGCAGTCTAGCAGTCTAGCACTCATGGTAGGTAGTTGAATAAAAATCTGTCTTCAATTCCGTCTTCAGTAGCCGGGATCAATCGGGGGTCCAGGGGCTGCTTGATAGGTATCTAGGATGATGTAAGGTAGCTTTGTGGTAAGACATGAACATGGACGGCTGGGTAGACTACCTTCATGTCGAATTCCTTGGAGAACATGTTCTCTTTCGTTCACTGCGCTTGCAATCCTTCTGGTCATTCATCCCGGCCGCGATCGTTATCACCATAGTCTGTCTTTTGGAGAGGTATCCCACCGTGTCCTCCCGCAGCAGGGCCTTGTGCCATCGCTCACCTCCGCTTCCAGGTTTTTGACTGTTGTCTGGAATAAAAACATACAGCCGAGGTCAGTGCGACACTCCCGTCTTGCGACGGCAATTTGGAGGAGTACAGTGTATGCATTCGTCACGTTCTTAAGATTGTGAGTATCTTGTTCTCAGTCCCGATGGCATGCATCATAACCACCAACTCGTGTCGCGCAGGTTGTATATGCTCATAGCGATGTCAAACCAGTTAGGGTGTGTTCTTCCAACGTCCTTCATAACTCGACCGTGACGACGGTTCCTAGAGCGGTCGTTACTGTAGTAAGCCGAGCTCGTGCATCTAAACTTAGAAATTGAACTCCTCAGGTGGTGATGTTATCTCTCGGGCAATTTGCCATCGAGTATGTTGAATACCAAGAACCAAATCTTGAGAGACAGTGCGTGCAGACATTTACTCGACCGCCGAAGAAATTGATCAAAGAGCACCACAGGGTCGAGGTGCCTCTTCTTGGACAGAGTCGTCCCGATGGGAGATTTCGCGCCAAGTCAAAGCCAGACAACATCTTCATTCACCCAATCGAATCAAACTTGGCCCGTGCTGACGCGGTCGCTCTCGAACTCGGTATTGCCGGCGACACGGAGTTGGTTCAAGGAAACAAAGCTGACGGGAAATCATGGCAGCTCGGCAAGGGCAGAGAGGTTGCCCAGGAAACGTTTGGTGGTTCGCACCGGCGTTTAATAGAGTCCGACACAACCGCCTTTGGTATCGGGGATGACGATGGCGATAGGCTGACTCCGTGACCGTTGTACTTTCTCGACGGCAAGTTTGGTGGGTACCCTGCACGTCCTCTGAATTGGAAGATACGTCGAGTACGCTGCGCGGTCTCGAAATGCGACATTAGATGTTTCGAGGTCTTGGACGCCATGTATCCTGGTCGTTTATACGATTTTTTTCTTGCGGGCAGGGTCTCTCGGGGAGGTGACAGGGAGCAAAACTGAGCACATTGAGCATCGCCCCTCGAAGGGACAAGGAATCGTTCCAATCGATCGTGGAAGATATAGACCGACTCAAGACAGTTCAAGCCCGAAAGCTTGGAGCCGTCTTCCAAGCGACGGTAAAATATGTACGACATGGGAAACCCGTGTCTCCAGGAACTCCAATCCATCATGATCGTGATAATTTGCTCAAGGCGATCGACTTTAAAATGTCAGCATTATCAAGCAGTCGTTCCGGTCCTTCACGCATATTTTTGCGGACCATATTGAACGTCATGTCGCACAGGTTTTGTTGAGTCTTTGGAGGTCTAGACTGGATGCTTACGGGCCCCCCTCCGGGTTGAGATCGACCTTGGAAAGTAGGAGGGTTTTCTCCAGGGACGTTATTCAATATATTTTACCTGTAAAGTAGAAAGCGAAAGAATCCTGATGTTCAATTGTCCCGATTGACACCTCCACCAACGAGACCAGTTCGCTTCGTAGTAAACACCCGTCTCGGAACAGGGCCACGGGAAGCCTCTTCCGATTTTCTTTGCCACTGGTCAATGAGTTTACCAACACCCTGGTAGGGCTTTTCTGGAGACGGGGGGCGCGAATCATCATCAGGTGTGGTGGCTTTTGCGACAAGGGCAGCGGTAGAAGGCAAACCATCGATGACTCCCGGAGAGGAACCCTGGGACAACAGTTTGTTGGATGAACTCGCGGGTAACCCCAAAACCGAACTCTGGCTTCTAGACAAATCCCCCCATTTTTCCATTGGTCCAGTGTAACTAGGCTTCGTGTTCGCGAGTAACTGGCGCTTCTCGACGTCGACAGCTGGAGAAGTATCATCGGATGGAGGAATTCGGGAAGGGGAAACCCTGGAAGTCATAGGAGAGTTCAAGGATTGTTGCAAACTACGTCCTGTGGTCGTTGACGTTATTCCCGATGCCACAGTGGATTTTGGGAGGGAATGCGGACCAGGGGAAGAAACTTTGCCAATGGCCTCATATCTCTGTACCATGTCCGTGATCGACGGTCGACGGGGGCCGCCAACGCGAGAGCCGTCTTGAGGAATGGAAAGAGCAGAGGGTGTAGCAGGTGTGTCCGGCTTCCCATCAGAACTCGACTTGGAGAGTGGAAACACAAACAAGGACTGCGGGCGACCTCGAGAGGCAGCCGTTGGTGTTCCCGAGGTCGAATGTACAGCCGACATCTGTTTCACGTGGGAGTTTGGAGAACGCCGATTCGGCGACCTGCTAGGCGATCGTGGTGTTTCGATTACCCCAGAATGTGTAACTTGTAGACGCTGCGGTGTGGTGGGTTTTGCAGCAGCCACTGCGGCAATGGATCGGCTCTTCGGAGGCTTCGCCACAGAATTGTGAAGAGAATCAGTGGATGGACTTGAAAGTACATCCTTGCGTCGCTCCCTTGTCTGGACGACACCTCCCCCCCAAAGGTCAACCAGATCGTGGACAGAACTCTGCCTTCCTTTACGTCTTGTGCTGGACGCCTTCGGGGCCGACTTGGATGCCCTCAACCCAACCGCGTCCTCGGGACACTCCTCGTCACTCGACGACATCCTCCCTTCTCGAGGTGGCTCAAACGTTGGTTGGGTCCTCCACTCATCCAAAGAAGACCGCTCAAATGGTGGATGAGTAGGTGGCCCTGTGGCTGAGTCGTGACTAATGTTCAAGGGTCTCATAGAAGGGGCAGGCAGAGGACGACCTGAGGGCAAGGTACTTTTGTGGCCTGATGTGAGTCTCGTACTTTGTTTGCGCTCCTTTGACCGTGAACTCCGTGGATTTCTCCTGGTTGGAGAAGGTGTTGATGTCTGGTTAGGTAACTGTTGACCGGTGATAGCTTCCTGGGCCGGTAGTACGTGGACATTATTCTCTTCAATGAATGAAGACCGCTTATGCGTAAACTCGCGCAATACTGGGGTCTCCGGATGGTTGGTATCGGAGAATCCAAGGTCCTTTGACGGCGATGCTATAATGTCGACATCCCCTGTCAGCCAGTCTTTATATTCGCGAGTCCTCTGCGGAGCCAAAAGAGCACCAGTTGAATCACCTGTCAAATCAAGCAAATCCTGGGGTTCCGAAGGTTTGGAGGCATTGGTGGTGCGCTTCATAGAGAGCGATGACCGTGGACGACCACTAGAGGGGCGCTTCACTGGGGAGATGCCTTCGCCGGTCGCTGCAGGCCTTGACGTTTCGCCCGTCTCACGGCTGGGAGTCCCTGAGAAGACTTGTTCAGAACGAGTACTACTTTGAACCATCGTGGAACTTGGAACTCTATGGTGAGGTTGTGGGCGGAGGGGTATTGAAGAAGTTGAAGGAAGTGATAAATCAATGATGTTCTGGTTCGCGAAATTTGACTCTAGTTGTGTGGTATGCCGGGTGGATTTTTGTGAGTACGTCATGGTTGCATCTAACTCTTCTAGGGACGGGAACCGTGTTTCTGCAGAAAGCTCCCCAGTAGTCGAGGACAACGAGTTTGACATAGTCTGGACAGTGGGAGCAACCCTACTGGCATGTGGAAGAGATGGACGAGGCGAGGGCGTTGGCCTTGTGTTAGTGTTGGTAGGCTTCGGCTTCGCCAGCATCGACGAGGGGTTATGCGAGACAGCGGGACGATTGTAGGCATTCACCGCCGCCAACCCAGTCCTCAGTTTGCGCGCTTCACCCAGTGTTGGAGGGGGTTGAGGAGAGGATGTAAGACCCAAACCTTCAAAAGCATCCTTTCCCTTGGTGATGATGAGCTTTGTAGTTCGAGACCCCTCCAAAGGAGGTGCGATCTTTGACGGAGCCGCTTTCTCAGTTGAAATAACGGAACCAGCCCCCTTGCTATCGTACGTGTTCCATAGGTTCTCCGCAAAGTTGTCCCCAAAGGTGGGCATGTCGCTATCGGTCACTTTGGAAGTGAGCGATTCGACACTCCACGTGGCACCCAATTCACCTCGCACGGTTCCCTTGGGCTTCCACGCTGACATCACGATATTGTTATTGATGTCTTCACCATTGGTAGCGCTGTTCTTGATGACTCTCCACGCATTGTCTTCTTCCACACCAAAGCGGTCGTCCAACAGATCGATCTTGGATGGCTTCGTTGATTCCAGTGATATCTTTGGCGGAGTAGAAGTTTTCGATATTTCTTGTACGAAATCCTGCTGCTGAGAGGAAGACGGCCGTCCGCGTCGCATAGGGGCAATGGCTTGCAGTACTTTATCTCTTGCTTGGACACCGGTATTTTTCGCTGGCGAGGGTCGTGGTGCGGTGGTTGAAGACGATGATCGATACGACACCAAATTGTCCAGTGGCGTAGCTGATTGTGAAACCCGCGGTGAAAGAGGTTGCGGTGGCACAATGGGATAGGTGAAACGTGATTTGGTACTACGCATACGATGTACTTGAGCAAGGAGCTCAAACACGGACGGGCGTTGGGTGCCATGTTCACGGAGCATCGATACTATATGTCACTGATGGATGAGTCAAGGGGAGGTGAGTAACTAGGAATACAAACCGATTAAGCCATTCAGATGAGGAGAATATACGGGATATGGCGGAATCCGGTATTGTACGTTCAGGATGGCCAGAGGACCATGCTCCTCGAAGGGAGTAGTGTAGTAACAGAGCTTGTAAAGCAAAACGCCCAAAGCCCAAACATCTGATTTTTCATCGACAGGACGGCGTAGGTATGGGTCGATCATCTCAGGAGATCGATACTGAAGGGTTGTGTGGCGATTGAGGTCGGTCTCGAGCGCCCTGATTTCTTGTGTTGAAGACGGAGGACGAGGTGCGACCGGGGTGGCTGATCCAAAGTCGCAAAGTTTGAAAGAGGTATTAGATGATTGAAGGATGTTTTCTACTTTGAGGTCGCGGTGAAGTAAAGCCGGTCGTAGGTTGTGCATAGCGGCGACACCCTCAAGGACGTCGACGAAAATCTGCAGAATCTCAGCTTCCGTGAGACGTTCTCTGAGACGTCTGTTCATCATGTCGATGATACCTCCACCTGGGATTTGTTGAAATGAGAACTCTCGTGAAGGAAAGAGGTGAGCAGATACCTGGACAAAATTCCATGAGGATGAAAACTTCGTACTGGCTATTGGACATCCTGTGCCATGCGGCATCGATGAGGTGAACGATGTTGGGATGCCCTTTCAAGATCCTCTGAACTCGGTTTTAAATATAACATGGAGTTAGAAATGATACAACGCACCATGATGTCGACCTCTTTCTTGACCTCTGTGAGCAACGCTTCGCTTGGCACGGCAATGCGCTTAAGAACGTGATGGGTCGTGTTATACACGGGCGTCGCGGTCCTCACGAGATAGACATGAGAAAATCCACCTGGACAAGGATGCTCAGATATCTGGATTGCGAGGCGAGACGGCAGGGACCTTGGCTGAGATACCTCTCCACTTGTACGGCGTACTTGTTGACGGAGATTGTCTGGCCAGGAAGCAGAGTACCCTTGTTCTCGGAGGGGTATGCCTGCTGCTGCATGGTGGTTACGGCTGAGTGCAAGCAGAGGCAGCGGACAAAGGGGAGGCTTGAGTGTGCAAGTCGAGTCGAGTCGAGTGGAGGCTGCAAGTATGATTGATCACGTGAGCCGTAGTACCATCTGGTAATCACTTTCCCTGGTGATTATATACATACACACGAAATACCCACCTATATATTGCTGCGTCCACGTCCACCACATGTCAGACATGTCGAATTTCTCCACCATGCAGTCTGACGCAGTCCCATTCTCCCGTCCCACCACTCCACCGCCTCATTCCCTCAAGATTGGATGGTATGGCCTTGGCGCTATGGGCTACTTCATGGCGCGTAACATCGCCACGTCCCGCCAATCGCAAACAAATACGACCCCCGTTCTCTTGTATAACCGTACCTTGTCAAAGGCACAGAAACTTGCCGACCAGCTTGGCTCATCCATCGCCCAAGTCGCCTCGAGCCCAGCTCAATTGGCAACGGAGTGTGATGTCATATTTACCAATCTTGCCAACGACGCTGCCGTACAGAGTGTATACAATGAATTTGCAAAGGCACTTGCGGTACGGCTCGTTTCGTCGTTTGATGGGGTATCTCATTCCTCGTCCAGGAAAACCCACCCTCCAAAGCAAAGATCTTCGTCGATGCCAGCACAGTATGTATACACTAGATCTCCTCATCCACCTACCTGACCTATGAAAGATCTACCCTACCCTTGCCGGCAAGTGTTATCCCATGGGCCCAGCTGGGCGGATAATGATTCCAAGCTTCCAGGGGATATCGATAAGCTTATCTCTGGTTTCGTGCACTGTAGATTCGTAGCATCTCCCGTCTTCGGACCTCCCTCGGGAGCGGACGCTGGGAGCCTTGTGCTTGCTATGAGTGGTGACTACCGATCGAAGAAACTGGTGGCGCACCTCACGGTCCCTGGCGTGGGCAGGAAGGTCATCGATCTTGGCGGCAATATCGAGAAAGGTGGGTCATTTGCTTCGATGCTCTCGCCACCACTTTTCTTCATCCACATATCCTTAGCTCCAACTCTCAAACTGATCGGAAATGGTTTGATCATGGGTGCTAACGAGCTACTTGCTGAGACACTCACTCTTGGTGAAAAATCGGGAATTGGGGCCCACACCGTGTATAGCCTTGTTAAGGGTAAGTTTGAAAAGCATTCGGCTACAATGCCTGATTAATTAACACAGATATAATGCCTGCTCCTGGGTGAGCACTGTATTCCTTCGACATTAATTACTTTGATTGAGAGGCGAGTCGTTAGCTTGATCGCCTACGGTGACCGCATGGTGAATGATCGCTTTGACGGCTCCAATGGTTTTGCTCTCGATGGCGGGATCAAGGACTCCGTGTCAGTAGCGCTTCTTCAACGCATATCCCGAGGAGGCTGAATGTGCTTGACCAGGCACATACGTCGCCTCACTGCTGAACTCGATTGTCCAATGCCATCCGTAGACATTGCTCACCAACGCATGATTACTGCGAGATCAATCCACCGAGAGCAAAAATTAGCGGGTACCCAAAAATGGGATGTTATTGATTGGAGTGCTTTGATTGCAGGTAGCCGAGTAGCTGCTGGCATGGATCCCTTCGAGTGCAACAAGGTGTGTCTTTTTTTTTCACTTAGAAAGAGCCAATGACAATGTCACATCCCAAATCAGAGTACCCATGTCATTCCAGAGGAGTAATTATTTATATCGTATACCGCTGTTTTTTTTTGGTTAGGGTTAGGGTTAGGACAATGAAAGTTTGAAAAAAAAAAATATGGCCTGCCCAGCCAGAGTGGCCGTGGCAGGACAGGAAAATATTGAGACGGTGCATGAGCCGAAGCCCACACAAGCCGCAGTCACCCTCTGTGTGGACAGGGTCGCCGTGCTATGGAAGATCCCCACGGCCCACACACCCAGTTACATGAAGGGGCAGGCGCCATCAAGGTAAGTATGAAGTACCACACTGTTATGGTCACTCCTTATATACCGCTCAACTTCGCGCACGGACCACATTCCATTTTTGACCACCGTAAAATCAAAGCGTTTTTCTGTACTGTATAAATGCGAATAGGTTATCTCGTACTTCCTCTCCTCTCAGCTTCAAATCTCGTTCCTTCCGACGGTCAATTGCTTTCACCGCTTTCCTCACCCCATCCACACTCTCCATCAGACGATCTAGGAACCTACCATTCCGAAAGTTGATGTCGTATGGGAGTTCCTCGTCCGAATAGATATCGATCAGAGCAGAGACTGTTTGGAGGAGCGGTTCCGTACTTTTAGTCGACGGGGTAGTCGCAGTTGGCAAGATGGATAGTAGATAGTTAGATATCACCTATAGCAATGTCAGTTTGGACAGTCGGGCATAACCTGAAGCAATATACTTGATTTGCCACTATGGCATCGGGGTATTGTGCCAGGCATTCCAGCGTACCAATACATTTCACTTGCACCCGAACTTCTGCACTCGAGTCACAGACATTCATCAACATCTGCACTTGCTGATCAATTGGGGCCTGTGCAATGGTTGAGAACGACGAGGTAAGCGAGAGTGGATGTCTCACTATTTTGCATTTCCATATATTCCCGACGCTCCAGAGGACCCCGACGGCTATTTCCCAGACTTCCTGCTTGCGTTCCTGGCCCGGCGCGATATCAAGTCCAACCTTGGACAATGTTGTCCATATCTCGGACCACACGTCACATCCAGCATTTTCATCTGCACTGAGCTCGGCATCGGAGGACGTAGAGAGCGAAAGGAATAAATTATTGAGACATTCGAACGCGCTCACATGAATGGCACTGAGAGCAGAGGTTATTGGAGGATGAACGGATAGGCTGGACGGCGGCGGGAAAGAAAGTGATGTTGGTCGGACCAGGGCCAAAAGAGGTCGTACTAGCTGAGGAAGGGTACCCATCGACGGACGTTTCGTCTCTTCATGTAGATGAGTGTTTTCGTCTAGTGACATGTTCTCGGTGATGTCGTTATTCATCTCCACGTCCTCGTCTGAAGACATTATTCAGTTGTCGAGTGGGGATGCTTTGAAACGCACGTACCTTGCCCGTCTTCTTCATTTTCATCGGTGGAGGAGCCCGAGGGGAAATCCGGTAGAGTTGCACACGCTCCTGTCAAAATTTCAAGTGCGAGTTGAACTGTTCTAAGATTGTCTTCCAACCGCTGGAGATCTAGTTCGATCTGTGACTTGTGATCTGATTTTGGCGTATTTTTTAGGGACAACCTTTCGATTGGCGGCGGTTCGGTTGCCTTGGAAAAGTATTCAAGCATAATATGGGGTTTAGCGACGCAACCGACCTGGCAGGTCACAAGCTCTTGAACCTGTTGTGTTATTTCATCCAAAAATACCGAGGAAATGATAGGTTGCAGAACAGGAAACAAAAGATCATTGGCGACATCGAGGGCAGAGGCGGCGCTGGGCGGTGGCAGTGGTGATACATTACCCATGATACCTGGCTCCCGCTGGGTTGAGCCATTTTGACGCCATATCCAAGCACGAATGCCCTCACCACAACACAGGACTTTGAGGGCTTCGAAACGACCTTTCGAAAGATCGTTTGATTTTCCGTTAAGATCATGTTCGTTGCATCGCACAATGTCCAACAGACATGAACTATAATGAGCATCAGAACGAACTTCGTTAATTGCTGTCTGATTGTCGTCTGTGAGAACATATAGACTTTGTGCTGTATGAGACCAGTCGGTAAAGTGAGGAGGGGCGAGGAAGTGAGACAGCTACCTGCCGCAACTACAGTGGACATGGGCGACTTGTCACGGGAAGACAGGAAGGACATCAAGAACGGTACAAGGTTAATTTGATTGATAGCATCGAGAGCCTTGTTGGAGGTCTCTCTGATCAGCCTGAGACAAGGATCATACGTCGCGAATAAAAGAGTGCTCACGACAGACACCACAAGATAGTGATCACATTATCGGCAAACTCATACGCAACTTTTTTCGCATTTTCCGGGGCATTTCTCGGGGATTCAAGAAGTTGAGCAAGTGTCGTGGAAATCTTGTGCGCGAAGTCGTGAAATGCAATGAGATGGACGGACATCCTGAGCGATGACAATGACACAAACCTTGGGCACAAACGTTCGTAATGGGGCAAGAATGTTCTTATTGTACATCTCTGCACAAATGTCATATCCTCCATCAACACAAAGGTTTCTAGATGGTGGAGGATCAATAATCGCCAGAAGAGACCAGATCTGACGGACCGCAGAGCGCCAGCAGCTTCAATCCACACTTCTTCTTCGCTATCCGATAGCCGTGTGATTAACGATCTCACTATATTTTTGCCTTGCAGCAACCTCCGAGTGGATGGATCATTTTGAATGAGGTTAGACACCGCGACACAAGCCCATTTACGTTCAGATCCATCGGGGCTTTCCATCTAGCCCGTATTATTGGGACAGACGGACAGCATACTTGAGAGCCATACCTTTTGAATGATCGGTAGGATACTCTCTTTTTTCGTGGAGGCAGACTCAGCAGATGCAAGACCTTGGGGTAAATGTGAGTCCGGGACCCTCACTGGGTTGTGTCTGCGTATCGTCCGCTTTTTTTGCGATTTCCCCATGACGGTAGCAGCAGCAGAGACGGGCAATCCGACTACACTCGTCACACAGTCACACACTACACTAATGCTAATAATCAAGGCAAAAGTGTAGGATTTGAGTGATGGAAAATACCTTCCAAATAAGGTAAGTCCACTTAAGTCCTCGTTGAATCTAGTACTCTCACGTGACCGATTGGCGAGAGCACAAAAAAATTAGTTTATGTTTATAATATAGTCTTTTGACATTTAAAACGTCGAGAATCATATCGCGGCAGTATGCTGTCCCCGGCGGCAGATTCGGAAATGGAAGGAATGGAGGTCCGTGATGCAGAGGATGCGGATGCAGTTGACGAAACGGACAAGTCCAGATTCACTGAGGCAAAACCCTCACCGTCACAGGATGAAGCCCCTTCCCAATCTTGTAACAACTCGTCTTCACCTTCCAAGGAAGGCGCAGAGGGTTCTAAATCAGGGTCATCAAAGGGGGGTGCGCCCGGAAATGTTCCGAATGAAAGTCCTGACGACTCAGGGACGGGAGGATATAGCGGGATACCATCTCCTTTACCATAAGGGAGAGGGAGATTATCCACGTAGCTAAAAGGTAACGGTATGACGGCTTTGGAAGGAGAAGGAAAGGCAGGAGGGAAGTCGTTATGGAACACGGGTGTTGAGTGGAGGTCCGAATCCTCCAAGTCGTTCTCGACTTCGTGCCATTCGGGGGCAGAGACAGATTGCATTGTATTTGGAATTGCCGTGTCAGTAGTCGTTAGAGGGGAACTTGCCAGATCCCGGATATGGGCAAGCTGTGACTTGTCGTCAGTGGCAACATGGCCATCGCGTGGAGGAACGTAGGGGATTGGTTCGTCTTCAGTGGAAGCACACTTGTCGTTGTGTTGGTTTGAATCAGCATCGACTTGGGAGTGTGTCCGCGGCGACTGGGATGTGGCGGAGTTAGGATGCAAGCGGGAAATGGAATACGCGCTGTAGGTCGGCGGCGATGCAGAACGAAGGGTGCCATGCGAAATAGCGGGAAAATCGGTCACGATAGCTTCCAGTCTGTAAATATCTGATTCCTCGGTCACGATCGAGCCCCGTCGAGCGTGGACAGACGGAGAAACGAGAGAGAGGGGTGGTGAGACCGGAGATGACGGTCGATGGATGGTAGAGAAGTGTCTTTTCCTCCGCCGGCGAGCTGATTGACGGATATTAGACTTCCACTGAGCAGTGGCTTTCGTCCACATTCGCATCGTGTCCCGAGAACCATGGGCACTTGGCTTGTGGCCGAGTTTGCGCTCTATGTCCCTTGCTCTTCTCTTCCGCCGTCTCCAGATGACACAGCCGATCACTAGGAAACATATGAAGCCGGCCAGAACGATGGAGAGAGCAAAAATGATAGTCGACTCTGTGTTGGATTTCGAGGTAGGTGGACTGTTCCAGCCTGCGGGAAGGACGGACGTGTCGAAGTTGGCGATTGAAGGAGAGGAGGTGGGTGCCTGGGCTTGAGAAGAACTCGATCGTGACGGACCGGCACAGGGTGTTGTAGTCGAACTGGAGCAACACTGGACGAGCGTAGTGAGATCGCGGCGATCGTTGAGGTGTGATCACTCACTGTTGAGCCGTACAATGTCCATACATCAGTTTTGCGCCAGAGACTGTCGGAGCCTTGGATGTATTTGTCTGCAACGACACGGCATTTGGACGGAAAGGTTGATGTGGGAGGTGAGGTGTGCGGGAAGTGTGCATGGTCGTCGCTGAGTTGGATGAACGGGCAAAGGAAGTCGGGGGGTTGGGTGTGTGGGGCCCCTGCGACGACGGGTGGGATTGTTGCGATGAGGGCGAGGGCGGAGAGGACGGCTGGAGATGGAGAGCGGAGTCGTTTTCGGGGGAGAGGGATTGGTGCCGGTTGTACGAGTCTGCCATGTTTTGGCTTGGCCATCATCATAAGAGAGGGCACAGAAGACGTGCCAAGAGAGGCGTGGCGTTGCTTAATGAGCCGAGCGAATTGACAGCGGGAATGGCTACCCCCTGTCAGGTCAATCAATCGCTTGTCGCTGTCGCACACAACCGCGACGTGCGTCGTCGTGGTCGTCGTGGTTCGGTCAACAAAAAGTTGAGCAAAGAAAGAAAAAAAAGGATTCTCTGAGACGCGGAGATGGGTTGCTCTTCTTCATCCCAGCAGCTTAAGTAATATCATTCCTAACTGCTCCCGCTTCCCATTAATAACCGACACCTTCCCCGCTCCTCGTTCCGTCGACGCGCCTTCTCCTGCACCTCCTTCTCCTCCTCTCTACCCCGTCGCTGCACCAGAATGTCCTCGCTCCCAGCTTCGTACATCAGCTTGTACGTCCGTACGCTTATCCGAATCCTCATATCACTCCATCCGACCATCGCATCGTCCGTTGACAACGTCCTATTTTTAGTCCACGTTTAGTGAATATGCGCTCGCATCTCCTCAAACGCACCCACCTCCGTAAAAATACCGCGCTCCGCCCTTCCTCCTTCTGTTCCGGTATCCACTCTGTGGGATGTCCCAACACATAAGAGTCCACGTATTCGTACCATCGTCCCTTCGCACTCCGGTCTACCTCACTACTCGGGTCCTGGCTCTCGAGCAGCTGGATCATCATTCTCTTCGCTTGCGGATCCTGTCCCATTTCCACTCAGCAACCGTATATCATCTAAAATAGACTGACTTCCACTTACCCATTCAACGCGGTATAAATGCTCATCAGGTCCCACGTGCCGTTCAGCCTCTCGACGATATCGGATCATGTCTTGATTGGTCAACCCATCTGCCTTGCGGGTCTCTTGTAACATCCCCCAGAGCTCCTGTGACTTGTTATCTGATAGAACACTTTGAACCTACGTCGCAGCTCGCTTAGCGTCATGAATGCTGGTGTATCAACAACCCCGACCTGTTTGATAAATGCGGCGATCAACTTGTCCAAAGTGAAGAGCAGGTAGGCCTGTGGGACCGTTCTCAGCCCCAGTCTAGATACTAGTCCTCGAATCACCTACCTGATTACCAAAAAACCACCGCATGTGCTCCTCAAACAGACCGACCTCGAGCTCCCCGTCAAAAAGCTTTTCGCAGGCGTCGATGAAGTACATGTACGCCAGTTCCGGTATTCTGCCTGGTCGTTGTTCTCCCAACGCTTCCATGGCCTGTCTCAAGACAGCACCGGGGCCATTCGGATCATCTAATCCTAGCTCGACGGCAATTGGATTGCTATCCATAGGATTAAGGTTCTTCGTCACATGTTTGGCACCCTCGTCCTTACAGGTGACAAGCCGCGAATAGATCAACTGTACCAGAAATCAGTTAACCGAGACGATCTGGGAAGGAACTCCAGCTACCTGGAGTAAACACAACAATGTATAAATGGTTGAATTGGCAAAAAAAGGTTTGCGCTTTGGGGTGTCGTTGAAATTAGGACAAGCCTGAGTAGTGTGAATCCAGACTTCGCTAGAGCTGCATCTGAGGTTGCTAAGCCCATGGGAATGGGGCCGGGTTGGGGCCAGGAAAGCCGTGTTCCTTGCATCGTTCCCAGAGCACTTTTCTGGAAATGATATGAATAACGGTGTTCGGTGATATCCCATGGCGCTCGACGGACCTGTTGCTGATCTACTCCCGCTACGTGAGTTGTTCAACGGTTCGTGCAACAAGTCATCGTCCTGCATGCTGTCAGAGGGACCGCACGCATCATCGAATTCGTGCACTGGAAACATGTACAACAAAGGGACGAATTGGCGAAGGAAACCTTCGATAGCACGCCGCTCCGAAGGGCTGTATTGCGCTTGAGAATGGTCTAAAAAAGAGTAGGCCAGACGGAGCGAGTCGTGCAATATGGACGTTTGACGAAACTCGAACTCTAGCTGGTGCCCTACGGAACCGGCCGCAAAAGCGAGTTGATTTCGTTGCGCAAACTTGCGCTCTTGAGCTTCCTTAATACCCTCGATATGCTGCACGAAATGCTTCGCTGTGATATGTTTCTTGTCGTTCTGCTTGAATTGGTTCCCTTGGTGATCAAGAGACTTGTAAAAGTTCTTGCCGTCAACTTCCCGCCAAGTCTTGTTCCACTCTCGTTGTATCCGATGCCATTCCTCATCCTTGGATTTGAGGCGGGCAAGCACAACCGGCACGGCGACACTGGGGCAATCCTGCAATGCTTGGATGACCTCTGTGCCGGCATCACGTCCATAGACCTTTTTCAAGGTGCGATGATAGATGCTCCTGCTAGGCCCACCGAAATCGGCCGTGAGCCGGAAAGTTGAGCGTTCTTCGTTGGTCATCTCTTCGATGCGCGTATTGAGGGGCTCGAAAAGCGCAATGGTGCGGGCGAGCGCCTCGAGCTGGACGTGATACTCGTGACGCTCTTCTTCGCTCTTGTGAAGCGCTTCTTCAAACGAGTTCTTCTTATGGGGGATGAAACCAACTTCTTCTGATGCCCACGTAGGATGCGAAACCCAGATATCATTCAAGACGGAACGACAGAGTTCGTCGCGGTTAGAACAAGCTAGATTGACCTCCTAGATGAGGCATAAGTTGACCGCGTCATGAGCTCAGCCGGAAATAACTTACGCTCTCTGGCAGTTTGCGATAACTCGGGCCTTCTCCTTCGTCTGCTGGGAGGGCAGGCAGTGGTTCTGGAGGACCTGTGCGAATGCTACCGGGGGGACCATGTTTGACGCTGGACTGAAGTTCGTCGACATGGAGTACTTCCTTGAACTGTGCGAGCAAGTCGCCGTCGCCTAAAAAAACCTGGGACAAGTCGACAAGGGTTTTGGCATCGATGATGTCCTTTGAGTAGAGGGTCAGAAGCTTGAGAAATTCCTCATAGGTATCCCTGCTTTCCAGGGTGCGCTTTGCACGCTCAAAGAATAAGAGTTCGTCGGGTGGTGTCTGGATGGCATGATGAGGTACGTTGATGAGGGGCGGCAACATGCCCATGTGCGGGAGTGGAGGTGGTATAACATGTGACTGAGAGAGCGGGTTGGGGTGGGGTGGCGAGGCGGGAGGGAGAGCATAGGATGCGTAATGGGGCGAATCTGGCTCACTGGGCTTGTGTGTATGCTTTGGTTTCTTGGTCTGAATGAGAGATGAGTGGCAGGGCAAAGCTGAGGACAAAGGCACGGACTCGACTGGCTAGAGAACGGGATGAGGGGTGTGGGGTGGTATCCTTCTCTGGACCTTTGCGCCTCTTCTTTGGTGGAGCAAGGGTGGGTTTCTTTCCGGTCTTATCCTTATCGATATCGGACCACTGTGCTGAGAGGCCCGGCCCGACGGATGGCTGGGGGAGGATATTGGCGACACCGCCAGGAGCAGCGAAAGCCATGGAAGCCTCGGGAAGGAAGTCCTTAAATTCAGCCAAGAGTTCTGGAGCGTCCTTGAAGAGGACCTGTACTTGGGCGTACACTTGGGACTGGATGGGGTGTGTGGGGAGAAAGGGGGGCAAGAGAAAGGAATGCTTACGTCGTGTATATGTCGCTGTTCCTTTTGGTATGTCTGGAGTATCTCGAGGAACTGCTTGTAGGTGTTGGGGTCATCAGCGTAGCGGGCCTTTATCTTGTTGAGATATTGGATCGCGTGATTGAATTCACCGGGAGGATTGCTGTCGGTGGCGTTCCTCGCGCCAAGGCCGCCAAGGAAGGAGGCAGCGGCTGTGGTGGAGGGGGGGACTGCGAGGGAGAAGGTGTCGAGGGGTTGGTAGGGGGTGATGGCGCGTGATGGGAGATACGGTTTCTGGGTCGTCGTGCCGGAGGGGGTGGTGACGCGGATGGCGTTTGGATCACGTGGGTCAGCGGAGATGTCGATCCTGTAGCCGGGGGGAAGGAAGGTGTTGAAGCCCTGTATGAGGGAGGGGTTTCCGTGGAAGAGCATGGAGACGCGTTCGATGACGCCGGGCGTGTCGATGCTGGGGGTGCTGATGAGGCGGGCGTAATGAGTGGACAGGGGAGAACATACACTTCGCTCTTGAAATCCTTCATGATGTCGAGAAAGTGGTTGTACACGTCGGGCTTGTCTTGGAACTGTACTTTGACCGCATCGAGATAGCTGAGGGCGTCGGTGACGTTGAGGGGACGGGCGGCGAGGTCGGGCTGGGGCGGGGGCATGGGGAGAACAGTAACGGGCGTGGGAATGGTATGAGGAGCGGAAAAAAAAAGTTGTACACCCAGCGTACACTGCACTATAAAGATCATGGCACGGCGAGGAAACGAAGGACTCGACTTTACACCGATACTGACTCATTATCTCTTTCTCTTCACTACCGTTCTCTCCGTCGTACGTCTCCAATTATTTCCCCGATCTCACCCTCACGTCCGTTCCCCGACAGCTCGCCTGGTTCATTGCGTTCATATCTCAGACCATCGCAACCGCTCAATGTAATGCTCTCTTTCTCTCCCTTATCTTTCTTCGTAACTCATTCTTTTTCCCAGTCGGAAATGTCGGCACTCCCTGGTTCGCCATCTTCCTCCAGCTTTTCCTCATCCTCGGTGTCATACACACCCTCGCAACCGACTCAATCGCGATGCATCGCTTCCAAATATCAACCTTTGGCGCAGTCGCAATCGTCTTCGCAGTCCTCAGTGTAGACCAAAGCATCTTCTCGGGTCGTCCCGCCGTCGACGCAATGGCCGCAGGCTGGCTCATCCTCGCAATCGTTGACATCCTATGGGTACTCTACTTCACCTCAGAGGAAGACTCGCTCGCTCTCCACATTTTCAACTCACTCGGTACAGGTGGTCTTACCCCCCCTTCCCGTCGTCGCAGAACCCGTGGCCCTTCCGTTCACAACATGGGCTCTAATGGTTACGCGGCCAACTTCTCCGCAGGCGCTGGAATCGGCTCTCAGGATACCCCTTACGACCCTGCCGCTAAACTACAAGGTTCAATTGGTCCCGCCGCAGTAAGAAGTCAAAACAGCTTCGTCGGCGGCGGGAGCATCGACGGCGCCCCTCGTCCCCTCGCCCCCTTACCCGCTGGCAGCACCCACAGCACTCCTGTACCCGCACAAGGCCAAATCGCGACTACAGAACAAAATATCCCCGCAGGCTCACCTCTCATGGGCTCAGGCGCTGCCGGCATCGGCGCAGGTAATACCCTGTCCGCTTCTACCACCTCCCCAGAGCCCGCCCAAGACCAAGAACCTTACACATACAAGGCAAAGGCACTCTATGCATGTCCGTGGTCCCTTTTCGCTCTTCACCTTGCTTTTCACACATTCTCCATAGATACCGCGTCCCCCGACGACCCTAATGAAATTTCCTTCATCAAGGGTGAAATTCTCGACATTCTCGACAAGCAAGGCAAGTGGTGGCAAGCAAAAAAGTCGGACGGAACGATCGGAAGTACGTCGTGTGCCCCTTTGCTATTCCCATTTATTCATTCCCCACCTCAGTTGCCCCTTCAAATTATCTCCAGATCATATAATGGTGGTGGTTCTTCTGGTCTGCCATTTACCTCTCATGGATACTTGTCATGCACCGTACGAACTTGACGTTCTTTTTTTAATGGCGCTGAGATTACTGAGTTACTTCTTGGTCTTGTTGTCGTCTCGCACTATATTATTTGTTTGCCTCTCCCTAACACGTCTATTTATCTCTTCCTCGTCAAGTTGATACCACATGGTCCCATTGTGCTCTTGCTTTCACGTTTTAATGTCTCACGTCTGGCAGTGCACCGTGTGATTGACGAGAGCACCATGTTACCTCCAGAGCTCTGGATCGTTGTATTTCGTTGGGCGACTTACCCATCAGATGGCTACCCCGCACCATACTACGAGCCGTTTCGTGCCTCGTCGGAGACATTCGATGAGCCGCTAAAGACGAAGCGTGCGCTCGTCCGGGTCTGCCGTCTCTGGCGTGCCCTCGCCACCATCTTTCTTTACGAAGACATACGTGTCAGACACGATCCGGGGAAGCTCAAGACAGTTTTGACAGACCATCGCATAGATGACGAGGCGTTCCGGTCACATTCGCTCGGAAAATTCGTCCACCGCCTCGAACTCCCTTACAACCTGACCGCGACAGAACGGCCCGGCGACACCCACAGCATCGTCGAAATCCTCGACAGCTGTCCTTCTCTTACCACCCTCGTCCGCCCCTTCTTTGAAGCACACCCTTATTCCGTGCGATACGAGTTCCCTGCAGAGATGGTGTCATTGTCTTCCCTCACTCGACTGGAGTGGTGGCACTACAACAATGCTGCACGTTCGGGCGGCGTCAATTCCTTGTTGGACGTCCTTCGCAATACCCCGTCCTTGCGATTCCTCTCTCTCGCCGGGGAGTTTTGGATGAACTCCACGCACATGGGCTCCCCAATTCGGTTGCCTGCACTGACAACACTCGTTTTGCGAAGGGTGAACGCCTTGTTCGTGTGGCAAATCAAGAGATGGGAGCTCCCTTCTCTCGTCCACGTCGTCGCCGACTTTCCCACAGACCACGGTGGATTGGAAGAGCTGTGGCTCCAATTCGGTAGCCAACTCTGCACGGTCGAGTTTGGTCGAAACATGGCTTTCCACTTGACGGACCAAATATCGCCACTCCTTCGCGCATGTACAGGGGTCAAAGTCTTCAACTACTTTATCAACTTCACAGCGCTTCCTAACGAGTCACCACTAGTCGCACATTCCTCCCTTCAGTGTGTAGGCATCCACGCCTTTCCGTGTAGTTATCTAGCCGATGGTAGTTGGGGGCATCTCAACCGACATTTCGAGTTCCTTATCAGTGACTTCCTTCCTGCTCTCAAACGCATTATCTTGTATGGAAATTGGCAAGAGATCATCAATGATCCACGCATTTCACCTGCATTAGACGGCATCAGGCGGAAGGGATGCGCAATTTTGTTCGCGGATCATTTGACTAGCCTTCCTTGTGACCATCTCTGATTGGTGGTGAGGGTCTTGTTAAATCATTTTCTCGCGTGGAGCTTATCCTCGGATGCTCTCTCGGCAGTCCACATTCAAATTAGCCTCGGAAAAACAGGACGACTACCCTTTCCCCTTGCCTTCTAGATCTGGATCAGTAATGACATATTTTCATTGTCAACCATGGTATGTGCGAGCTAGCTCGATCGCGAGTCAACTAAATTGAATCTGCATGCTTGGTTTGTCGCACGATTTGAAGAAACAGCAGCTGCTATAAACCACGGACCACTGGGTCAATCAGGGTGTTCTGCCATGCATGGATGCGAATACGGACCACGATTCTGCGTGGGATCAAAAAAGCGCCTTACCAGACACTGCCAAGACGGTGTTTCCTTTTGCCTTGTCACGGATGCGAACGCGTTCTCGCATCAAACTTACACCCACTCTTGAAAGCCCTCGTCATCCCTAGTACGTATGATTGGATGGAGAATTGACTATACCAGGGATCCGACAAGGTATCAGCAGTCCATATACTTATTTGCACGCGATGTGCTCGACAACATATTGATTGGGGGAAACTAGTATTAGTACAGATCCAGCCATCAGATGAATATATTTTCAAGCCATATCTTTCCAATCACCATCCACAAGGCAAATCCCTCGTTTCGCCAAACGGTGTCTCCAAACTCGCATCTCACCTTGCACACCCGCCCCTTGAGCATGATGATTCAACCCCCTCCGCAGCCACCGAACGTCTCTCATGCGTATGACGTTCAGTGAAGGCAATGAAGGGAGTAAGATCTCCAAGGTCCTCCAGAATTCGTGATTCGGTCGAGGAATAGATAGAATCTGCAGTGGAAGTGCCTGTCCCGGATCTTTGGCATCAAGGAGCACCAGAGTTGGTAGCGGCGTCTCGAGCGAGAGATGCCGCAGATTTGGACAGGTTTGAAATAGCGTGTGCGGAGAAGGATGAAAGTGTGTTGGCCAAGATTTAGGAGTGAAGAGCGAGAGGGTCGAAAGCGAGTAGCCATGTATGTCCAGAAATTGAGTTGTGAGAGCCCTTGGATAAGGGACATCGTTGAATGGTGTCAGGTATAAAGCACTTAGTCGAGGAAGAGCGGCGTTTAACAAGGCATGCATGAGAGATGATGAGGGCATAGATAACAGCGCTAGGGTATGGAGGCGGGGAAGAACCAGCTTCACATTCATCGCAGGAACCTCGTCCGCTTCCCGACTGTCAAGTTCTACATCTGCTGGTTCCATACCACTCCCAAAGACTTCCAGACGCTCGAGTTGACGACAAGTCTGGAGCAACTGGACGATAGGGTCCTCCTCAATGGAAGTCGCAGAGCTGAACGCGGTAATGTAACAAACACCGCCGAGAATCCTTAGATTAGAAGCTCCATCTCTGTCGGTCAGAGAAGCAAGAGCACGGCGACTCAGCGGAAGGGATGACGGTAGTGTCATGTTTTCCAAGAACGGTATCAAAGGAAACAACCTCGTGAGCAGCGAGTCAATCGCCAATATCTGCGTGGTCGCTATCCCTGACAGATCAAAAGTCTGGACCCATCTCCCGGGCGTGGAGAATGGTATTCTGCGAATGGAATCCCACAACCGATCCGCAGTATGGAGTTGCAACGTGAACTTGTCGAGGCCGTTGACCGTATAGAGCTTCACGTTTGAATACAGAAGCGGTGAGGCCACTTCCTGTGGGTTCCGTGTCAGCAAATCTGGTGGGGGTACCAACCAGGCGTCCATCCAAAGTGGACAGAGGGAGAATATATTCAAGTGTGGTTGCGTTTACTAGTCTCCCATACGATCTGCCCTTGAACGGACGCGAGCGTTGATGGACATGGTTGATTGTCAAGACTTACACGAAAGGACCTGCATACCAGCATCAAGGAGACACACCATGAGAGTCCAGCACTCCTGCCGAGTGACCTAGGTGATGCATGTGCTGACAAGGCAAGGGCAAATATTCTTGACCAAAGCTCTGCTGGCAAAGGTTTCAAAGGTGGTTTTTTTGGAAGGAGAGGCAGAAGGACGAAGCGTCCACCGTAGCGTGCAAGTGGTCTCGGGCAGAGTAAGATAGTCTCGCTCATGCAAAGCAGATTTAAATCCGAGAGGTATGTAGGCGGAAGTAAAAAAAAAAAACGACCTGTCTACCCCGCAATCACTCCTTTTATGAGCTGCCAAGTGCATTGCTTATTATTGGAATCGCATCATAAATTTTCATTTCAAAACCACCAGGATGTCTCCAGTCTGCGAGGTCATGAATTGCCAGGAGGTCCCAGCAAATCGTTCATTTCGTCGACAAATTTCTGGTAATCGTCTCGCTCCTTCACGATCGGTGTCTTCAGTCCTTTATCTACCACTGGGCTGTTCGATGAAGAAGATGTGACAGTCCCTAATTGGTTCTTCAGTACACCAACGAGGTCGGGTCGAGCCTGGGGAGACGTTGCTTCCATGCCAACACTGACAGATGGTGCAGCATTGACTTTTGAGGAACCGGGTAATCCCGACATCTTCTTCCTTTTCAGCGACGACGGGACAAACGCTGTTGCTTCCCTCTTTAGATCACGCAGTTCCGGTTCGGCCGAGATGGTAGCACCAGCATGAATCCCATGGACAGACATGGTGGCAGGGGGACTGGAATTCGGCTTCGCAGGCAAGGAAGGATGCCCAGGGAGCAATTGACCAGCGCGATGTGCTTGGAAGGTTTGCTGAGGAATCGGTGAGAGAGGATCTTGAATCGTAGAAACAGACTGGATACGACGAGGGAAAAAGCCGGGAGGTGCCATCAGTGGATAAAGACCGGCATTAGCTCCTGGGGGTGGCGGTGGGGGTGGCGGCGGAAGCATGTGTGATGGTGGAAATGGAGGTGGGACCGGCGGATGAACTAGACTCGGAGGCACTTGATTATTCAGGTCTGCTTCGTTCACGACTTGAGCGCCGCTTTGAAACAATAGGAAACGAACCTAGTATACTCCCAGGCGGAGGTCCTTCTGGCATTGGTATGTCATCGTCACTGCTGTTTTGGAGGTCTTCCGAACCTGTACCTGGTGGTGGACCATCAGGCATAACAATATCCTCGTCCGAATCTTCGAGTGAGTGAACGTTGGAACGGAAGACGACAAGAAAACGAGATTACCTCCACTTCCGTCTTCAGCACTATCGACTTCATCCGCGGTGAGAGCTGCGAATCTATAAAATACATGAAAGAGCTGGTTTCTAATCAAACGCTCACGTCTCTCGATGTAAGGCATGCCAGGAGGAGGAACGCCATAAGGGTTCATCACAGGGTCGTAGTAGATGCTGCGCTCTGGATGCCGGGGAAGACCATGCTTATTGAACAAATTTCTCTTCTGTTCCACAGCCGGTGCTTCTTTCTGATCCTGTTTACGTGGACGGTATACAAACTTGCGTTGTTCGGGATGCTCCTTGACATATTCTTCTTTCTTTTGCGTGATTTTAGATAATTCGTTTCTCAGATTTGTCAACCGGGCCTTGTCTGAGGCAGAGAGTTCCCCACTGGCTCCAAGCTTTTCAACCTCATCCTCCAAATCTGAGAAATGATGAGCAGATGCGCTGACAATAAACAATGGACTTGCCTCGTGTATCCTTCTTAACCAAAGCAAAGTCGCGGGCCTTGACTCTCTCCGCCTTGTTCTACTACATTGAATTGTGTTAGAAGGCAAACCTCGGAGTTGTGAGCAAACCTGCCTTCTTGAGCTCCTTCCTTCGTTGCGCCTTTCCTAGTTCAAATAAATTTATGGACAATGCTGAATGAGAGCTCAACGTACGGTAGGCATCAGCGGGGTTCAGGTTCTTTCCCTTTGCCATGGGCGAGAGAGAACGTACAGCACGAGAGACACGTGACTTTGGATGGGAGTCATAAGAGGTTTGGAGTGCTACACTACCACTCGGTGGCCAGTCTCCCCTCGCAAGGGAACGGCCCCAGCAAGGTCTTCAGCGACGTCAAGCGCGATAATAGTCCTCGTTCCTATGTCAGTGCCGATGGCCTCTGAGCCATCCGGACAATACCATACTCCGAAGCGACCCTCGAAGATGGCGTCTTCTCAGTCTCTGAATCATCTTCTTAATTTCACGCTACCCCCGAGGCAATCTCATCCACAAGGCTTTCCGAGGCGTGGAAAGAAGTCTACCACTCACGGCGTTTGGAACAAGGAGAGTGAGTACCGCCCTTATCAGCCGTCCCCCCTAGCGCCAAATTAGCTTCGTTGCAGGATTTGTGAATGCCCAATATCGATTCGTCATGAATCCCATGGGCGATTATACAGTCCATTTTGCGGATCCGGACATGTTCGTTCTCACTATGTTTATTTCTCTTTTTTAACCTTCCCGTCTCAAAGTTTCTTCCAATGGCAAGACATACTACAAGTCATCATTCCGCGAGCATCTGCCTCCACAACAACAACAAGTGGCGAGACATGCGATCCAGACAAAGGCTTGATTACCTGTCCCATATGCCTCTCCCCGCCTGTTGTGCCCAGAATGACGAAGTGCGGTCATGTTAGTGCCCACTACCGTCTTTTCATTCCCAACTGAATCACCTCAGGTATTCTGTTTCCCGTGTATCCTCCATTACCTGAGCTTGTCGGACGATCTTAAATGGGCCCGCTGTCCCATTTGTTTCGACTCTGTGAACGCGAACCAGCTCAAGAGTGTCAAATGGTTCAAGGGATCAACTTCGTCGACCGAGGGCTGCAATAATCGTCCTTCAGATGGCTCGTCTTCCTGCTCCGTCGATGATCCGTTTCAGCCGGCGCCTCGTACCGGTTCTTTCGTGCGCATGCGTCTTATGCAACGACCGCAGATCACAACATTGGCACTCCCTCGCTCACAGACGTGGCCATCGGACCTCCTTCCACCCCATCAAGCGCCTTTTCATTTCCTCCCTGACGTGTATAAATTCTCCAAGTTCATGCTAGCCACTCCACAATATCTCATTGTAGATCTCTCAAACGATCTAGACATGCTGGCCGTTGAACGCCGTTCAATGATGGCTGCGAAGGATGAACTCAGTATTGTGTACATCGATGCTGCGGAAGAAAAACTACGCTATCAAATAGCAAAATCAGCTGCCCTTGAGTCCCCGCAACTCATCAGGACCATCGATAGGACTCAAAAAGACTATGATGACCTCCGGCGACGCTTTACACGCGATACCACTCGAAGCGAGCATGTTGATGTCGAGCCAACCGGCCTGGACGAAACTCCGGATGCATTTTTGGCAACTCAACATTTGCCGTTGGATCCAGTGGACTTGGACATGGCGACCCAACCAACCAGATCCTCCCAGCTCACTGGTAACAGAAACCACCGACGTCGTAATTTGAACCCTCCCCCTCCTTCAAGTCAAACCTATTACTACTATCAGGGGGCTTCTGGCCTACCCATCTTCCTGCATCCTTTAGACATCAAGATTTTATTCTCCTATTACAATGGATACGCCTCGTTTCCTGACGAAATTACTGTCCGGGTCGAGTCCGCCGCGGAAGGCACTGTCAACGAAGAGCTACGCAAACGCTGCAAATACTTGGCACACATGCCAGAGGGTGCGGATGTTGTATTTATTGAAGCTGGTCTAGGGGGGGTTGTAGGACAGGAGGGCCTGAGAAATTTCGAAGGTGCACTCAGGTTGAGGACGGCACGGAGGAAGGAGAAAGAGAAGAAAGACGATCGGGCGCGGGCGCGGGCAGAGGAGAGGGAGAAAGAAAAGATGAAACTCTTGTCCCGGGAAGAAAGCGTTGTTCCTGATTGCACGAATCAACCCCCTCCTGCTCTCGAAGCGGAGGAGCCTTCGTCACGTGCTCAAGCCTCTCAACCCATGTCTGGTGCATGGGGTTCGAGAAGCTTTGCCTCTGCGCTTCATTCTACCCCTTCTGTGTCTCGCCAGTCGATGAACCGCAACGCAACTCCGGAGATAGGTGAAGAATGGGACCTGGATGCAGCTTGGCATGAACTGGAACAACGGAATGGTGGCCGTAGACATGGGCAGAAGCTGGTGGTGTTGGGCAGTGGTACTAGAGGTCGGCGACGTTAGTAGGTCTGACATGGACTATGATGGTTTGATATATTCATTTTGTCTCTAACCATGTATCAACAGTGTCAGACGTAATAATATATACATCCGACTCTATCATCATGAAAGCAACGGGTATCTGACGTCTCACTTCGAAGACACTTATTGAACGGAACCGTGTCCCTGCGGGCAGTTCTGCTGGGCAATACTGGAGGATCCACTGCGGATGTAGCATATTCTGGCAGTCACACACTCTCCCGTGCATGGTGAGGTAAGTACTGAGCTCTTGCCCTGATAGGTGTTGAAGACCTAGTTCACTCATTAAAAACAAGGCATGTTAGTAAGATTTCCACATACCTCGACCAAGGTAGAATTCACAACCATCTCTACATGGGAATGTTCAGGCAGAGTCAGGCACCTGTCGGAAGGACTCACGCTCAGTCACAAGGTGCCACCAAGTTGCGTTTAGTGGGTCATTCGTGCCCCAGGGAATGCTTGCGCCATAGGTTTCCCTGGTGCTGTACTCAAACTCGAATGTAGGTCCATACTGAATCTGGTCATCGAGAGCACCGAAAGTATCGACAGCGGTTTTATAACTGGTAAAATCACGTTAGCAGCTTCTGTGGTTAATGGATGGGACACGACCGACGTGTACGCATCAAGAACCTCAAAGGTCTATAGATAGTCAGGAAACTGTATCTGCTCGCTTCGGGAACGTGAACATACAACAGAGTCGATATCGTACACACGAAAACCGGTGTTTAAGTTTGTTAGAGGTGTTACCGAAGGTCCAGTCTAGGAAGTCTTAGCAAAGTTGAAGTTTGTCCGAAGGAAAAACATGCCCAAGATAATGTTTGAGCAGTGTCTGTGCTCATCACTGTGCCGTTTCTCGCGTAAAAGATCTGTGACCGGTTCACGAAACAAAGCAGACAGGGTCTCCGAGGGGCTTACAGATACTTGGTCTTCATGGGTGTGGCCCCAGAAAATATCTGCAACAGGCTCAACTAAGTAGTAAATGAGAAGATGACTTCACTGACTTGCAATGACATGGGGAGAGAAGCGATCGACACTGGGTAAATCTCGTCAAGTGAGCGATCAGGTTACATAAACAGGAACATTACATTTGGTAGACTGTTGAAGAGAAATAATTTCAGTTGAAATCGGGACCTCAGCAAGGTACACGTACAGAGATTTGTCGGGTTCCTTAGCGAATTAGAACCATCCCAGCCACTGGGTACATGTCCAATAATCCAGGCTGTCCATCCATCCGTCAGTATGAATTGTATTTGAATGACCATTCACGTACCGCGATCACCTGCATCCTCAGCATCTTGCAACTCGTCCGTCAGGAACCTCATCATGCGAGAGGTATCCGGGTGCGAAGCGTTGATATAATTGAAGTAATTTGATCTGTAAATGGCTTAAAAACATTGGACAAGAAGGTGAAGTCACTGACCGATACCCTGAAACAATTTGAGCATCTTAGAATTTCAGCCATAGCTTGTTTGTATGAACGTACACAAGTTTGTGTTTAAACTGATGATCCTCAGTCCGTCAGTTCGTTTCACCATGTAGGCTGCATAGTGAGAACGTGAGTACGCGACTGACTCCTCGGGCAGCCAGCCTTCGTAATTCCAAAGCGCAGTGACGTGATCATACAACCTAGACGGATGTCAGTATAGTAAAAGACCCTGTGCGCGGCGTAACATACCATCCGAACTGCTGACCCAACTCTCCGCCAAGAGAATAGGAAGCTGCTAAATCGCTTGGGAAGCTGTCGTGGTTGCCAAGGGATGCATATACGGGGCCGCGCCCAAGCGTGCGTTTGAGGAGATCGAACAGCACAACCTAGAAATGTTTCAGAACGGCGAATAATTCCCGCATACCACCCACTTCCGAGTACTCGGTGTATGCCCTAGAAACTTGCTTTAAGCTTAAGTAGAAAAACTGCCCACACGACGACTCGCCTCGATAATTGGTTGCTGGAATCATGTGCGACCAAATCACCAGTATAGAGCGTGAAGTTAAACCCAGTGGTCTCCGTGCCAGCCAAGGGAGGGATAGCCCCAAGAGTGGCAGTGATCAATGAATACGGGGAGTCACTGCAAAGCTCCGAGTTGCAGCTAATGCATATTATTAAGGATGTTGATGTACTCGCCACAAAAAGTATCCGAATCGAGGTGCTGGCAGTAATGGTGTGTGCGGGCTATGCTGGTTATAAGCATTTTCCCGGCAACAGAGTCCGCTGGTACAGTTTGCCTCCCCGCCATTAGCAAAACCTACAGCCGATAAGCCCAGAATAACAAAAAATGTGATCAAAAAAGGAACACTTACGAGGATCAATATGCATGTCGGAGAGGTGTAATACTTTCAAACGCTCTCCGCTGGGTTGCTTCGGGGCAGGAAGAGGATTTGGCTTTGGCTTTGCAAACCATTCCGTGATATTCAATGGCAGGGTGTCCGGGTAGGGGCAAAGTCGAAGGAATTGGGCGCAGACAAGCTGGAGGTCATGTAGACGTAAGTTTAGAATAGGTCCATGAGAGACCCACTTGTCCGTCATACCCCCCAGCATCGGCGAACGACACAACCTGGGTGAAGATAGGCCCAAGGTCGAGGGGACCATAACGCGTCTCACAAGCCGATGAGTAATTGAAGTATTCACACAGAGCGACAGCAAAGTTTGGTCCTTGGTCAGGCGCGCTTAGCGCAAGAAACTTTGCGACTTCTAGTGATGCCTGGCAGCGAGCGCATGTATTCGTGCCAAAGATTGGATTGACAGAGATTGACTTGACTTGTGCGACAGCTTGTTCCAAAAGCTTTGAGGAACTGGCGACTGGGGGGAGTGGGTGAGGATCTGTTGTGTCATTCTGGCTTGTGCATCAGAGGTGACTATTTATGAAAATTACTCAAATCACTAAACTTCACCTGGGGAATATTACTGGGGTCAGTGAGAGAGTACGGGAATACTTGGTGCTGAGATTGGGCAAAGGAATTAAATCGCTCATGCAACTCATACAAATCGTTTCGAGACACTCACAGTAACTGGGTCGGAGATGATTGGCTGAGGCTGTGCTGACGTTTGAGTAGGATTGTTGTAGTACTGGGGATACAAGGCAGTTGGGAAAGGGCCGGGCACTGTGTATACAGATACAGATTGTTGCCCGCTCACGAGCACGGCGGGAACAACGACCAGGACAGATAGCCACGCATTGGACCCAGCGAGCAACATATTCTTCTGCCAGATGAGGCGATACAAGTTGCATCGCGAGTCATTTATAGAGCCTCGGATCCGTCCAAATTACCACGGCGGAAAAGGCTCACGAACGTGCATCAACATATAGTGCTGCTTGTCCGTGGTAATCGGTGGCTAAAATTTTTTATTGTACCTGTGGCCGCGCAAAGGCCATATGTATGGCCGAGAACTTGAACAACGTTTAGGTTGACCGGGTGGCCCTTTCGGTCTGTCTACCTTGAAGTTGCAAGGGACTCCGAGCTCTGCATCATATTTAGTTAATAACATTGGGCAATTGCAAGGTCACAGCAACAGTGGAGAGAGGGTAGAAAGAGAATCGAACACTCGACCTCGCCAACTAGAAGGTAACCCACGAGTGGTACCACTAAGCCACCCGTTATCCGCGTCTTGTATGATCACCAAATAGTAAATGATGAGCCAGAGCGGACGCACAAGGGGTGGGCGCTGATCGATGCAACGACAGCGGCCTGCACATTTACACTGGGAAACCAGGACGATCACGGTACATGTGAAATACGAGAATTTGCCGATACATGGATAAGTAGGCTGCGCTCGCTGGATGACTCAGGTTAATTAACCGACATGGCAGCCACGAGGTTCAGCGTTACGATACCGACCAGGGAATGGCTGGACAGGAAACCCGGTCTCTATGGATATTCATGCATGGTGAAAATTGGACGTTTCAGGAGAATGGGAGGCGTCGATCTCCCTCCGTCTGCGATCGGCCTCTTCCTTGTGAGCAGCTCTAGATCGCGCCTTTTCTTCCGCCATTCTCCGGGACTCTGTCCAGAGACGCAGGGTATAATCGTGGAGCGCTTGGGAGTAGGATACAATGGGATCATCGCGAGCATCTAAACTCGCGGGCTGTGAGTTGGAAAGCATGAAGGTATATGCGGGAGTGAGACGGAGAACTGGTGGAGCTGACAGGAGAGGAAGTGAGAGTTTAAATGGGGAGTGATACGTATGTGTTGCAGCCCCTGCCATCCCCAGATCATTCCCGCCAGATTGCTGGTCTTGCTCCACCTGCGTCAACCACTGCCGCCCACTTCTGTCATCGCAACCGCTGTGTTCAAGTAGACCAACGCTTTCCGATCAGCATCTGAATGGTGAGACCCACACTAGTACACCAGAGCGGCAGCTGAACACCTTCGGATCGCTGATTCGTTTGGAGGCTGGAGCTGAGGCTCAGGCTGTGAAATGGCATGGAGCGTTTGTGTACGTCACAGTTCTTGCAAGCTCCACTTGACCAAACTTTATTAACGGCTACACGCTTATTAAGTCCCAAATATAATGTTTGCTTGACCATGTCTGATCTTAAGACTGAGCTGATCTGATTCGTCTTTAACACCATGCCCTCATGGCTCATGATCCTGTTCAACAGCATGAACATAAGAAGTAGGCGAAATCGTGCCAGTGGTCAAGAAAACTAAGAGGACCGACCGCAAGCGAAGGATATACCGGATCGGATGTATGGTATTCCTGGGCCCGGATGTACATGACTCCGGGTAGCTACCTCCTGGCGTCATCTATTATCAACCAACCAAAGGAATCAAGGATTTCTCACTCTATCACAGGCAAAGTGGAGCAGACGTGTTTCAGTTGACACGTGGGGGCTTGGCACATCATCATATTATGCCTTCAGACCTGTATCGCATGGCCATACCTTGCGTAGAACACCGCACCTGATCTTTGTCGCATTGGAAGTGCAGAGTTGATATAGCCTTCCCTGGCCAACCACCAAACAACCAAATCGGACGCTGCGGGGTACCGGTACAGCACATCGAGAGTACCAGTTTAATCTGAGCTGCCAGGTTGAACTAATCAGTGTATGCGCTTGAGGCAGCACAACGAAAAGAATTTGTTCGTGATCAACATGGGGAAGGTGACGTCTGGTTGGCTCAAAAGTAAATTTTAGGCTTTGCCGAGGAGCAATGGCCTAGATGGCCTTTGGCCTGCGACAACATGTGCCCACATTGCACAAGGGTCGGCGTGCACGGCAAAGTTAAAAGACTTGCCCGTCTTCCGGCAAAGCACGAAGATTTTGTTGTGTATGGTTGATTATGGTTGCGGTTATACCACACAGACACGTGACAAGGTTGGTTGTCATCCAATCAGTATGGCCAGTTCTGCGCTCAGACATGTAAGTAATTCTGTTGATTGTCAGAGCCGTCCTGCTCATTTTATTTCAGGCTATCGCGCCAACAACGTTGCAACAGGCTCAGACAGACGCTCTCCTCGCGTTACTCAACCTAGGGACATCCCGAGATACAGCACCATCTGCTCAGCCAAAGCCTGCGGCAAACCCCCCAACATCCTCTGCTCCTTTGGTCTGGAAGGTATTAGTCTTGGACCAGCAGACGAAAGACGTCTTGGCAACAGTACTTCGTGTCCAAGATCTTCGCGATGCTGGCGTGACCCTGCACGTGTGCGTGACTTCGTTCGTCCCTCTTCGTGGTCTTCACACCTTGACAGTCAGCTACACTCCTTGCGTCCACCGTTGCCGGACGTTCCCGCAGTCTACTTCGTTGCCCCAACCTTAGCAAACATACGGCGAATATCGGAGGACCTCGACAAATGTTTATACGAATCTTTCCACCTCAATTTCGTCGAACCGCTTCCTCGTGCACTTCTTGAAGAGCTCGCAGCTTCCGTCGCCACCTCTGGTGCAGGAGAGTTGGTAGAGCAGGTTGATCCATTGACTATCGTATGATCTCACTCACTCCAACGAATTCTCTATCAGGTCGTCGACCAGTATCTATCGTTTATCACACCGTCCTCATCTTTATTCTCTCTGTTATCGCCATCGCAACCTCCGGCATCTCAACCAGGCCCCTCTCCTAAACGCTATTACTCTTACGAACTTCTCAACTCCCCGTCGTCGACTGAACAACAAATCGAGAATGAAATTGAACGCATTGCCAGTGGGATATTTAGCGCAGTTTTAACCGCAGGTAAGCACTCTTACCAATTGTGAAAGCCCCATGGAACCTGACTGACCCACAGGACATGTCCCCGTCGTCCGTGCTCCAAAGGGCAATGCAGCAGAAATGGTAGCTAAAAGACTCGACGTAAAGATTCGAGATGCGTTGCTTTCGGCTTCACGCGCCCAAGGGTCCACCACGTCACTCTTCTCACAGGATTCCTCCGGACTGTCCAATCTACAAAGGCCATGTGCGACTATTTCATACCTCATCTTTTCATTTTCGTCCTAATTAACTGCCTTGAGTGCTGCTCATTCTGGACAGAAATGTGGATCTTGTTTCCATGATCTCGCATGGTTGGACATACCAGGCCCTCGTGTCGGATTGCCTTGAGATGAAACTTAATCGCGTCGTTGTCAACAGCCCACACAAACGTTCGTACGACTTCGATTCCAAGGATTTTTTCTGGGCAAAAAATGCTGCGAACCCGTTCCCTCAAGTTGCCGAGGACATAGATGCTGAGCTGAACAAGTACAAGCAAGATGCTGCAGAAATTACACGTTCGACGGGTGTGAGTGACGTCAGCGATATTTCGCAGCTGTAAGTCTGCTCTGCAATGAATATGTCAAAGTTTGCAGTTGACGCTACGCAGTGACCTTTCGTCGAACGCAGCGCACTTGAAGACCGCTATCACCCAGCTCCCGGAACTCACTGCTCGTAAGGCGACGCTTGATACCCACATGAATATTGCAACAGCACTACTCGAGCATATCAAGCAAAGAGGTCTCGATGAGCTATTCAGTACTGAAGAGGCAGTCAATAAGCAAGTAAGCATGCTCTGACCGACGTTCATGACGTGGCCTCACGATGTGAGTTGCCAGACAGTCTCATCGATTCTGGAGACACTTCGGACACCTCGGCCGGATGGTGCTTTCAGCCCTGAGGACAAACTCCGTCTCGCTTTAGTCTTCTACCTTTCTTCACCTGACAACGCAATCTCCAAGGATGATATTGCCGATCTGGAGAAGGAGCTCAAGGATGCAGGTGCAGATACGGCAGCATTCGATTATGTACAACGAACAAGGGCAATCTCGCGTATGACGGTTTCGGCCACCGTCGGTGGCACATCCACACCGGTGCTCAGTGGTCAGGGCGAACTACTCAGAAATTTTACAGCGTTTGGAAACAAAGTTTGTTTTCTGCCGATAATTTCTTTTGTCATTTGACGGAACGTTTATTCCAGCTCACGGACCGTCTGAAAGAGGGTGGCCTAGAGAACCTAATTTCAGGCGTAAAGAATTTCTTGCCAGCAAACAAACTATTACCTGTGACACGACTCGTTGAAGCACTGATGGATTCATCAGCAGCATCGAACCAGTCTTTGCAAGAAACAGACGAATATCTGTTCCTGGATCCCCGTGCACCTCGCCATGCCCAAGGATTGGGCGTCTCTGGAGCCGGCGGCGTCCTTGGAGTTGGTAATGCATCAAGCACTGGCAAGGCACGGCGTATGGCCTTTACAGACGGTATGGTGTTCGTTGTAGGAGGTGCAAGTTACGTGGAGTATGGAAATCTTGAAGAGTGGGCAACCAAGACCGGAAAGCGCCTCACTTACGGTGGTACGGAGATTGTTGATCCCGGAAGCTTTGTTGGCGTGTTGCACGACTTGGGCAAAGGTGCTGTGTAGCATACACTTCAAGTTGTAACACTCGCTGTAACTACTGATGAACTGGCGCGGGGCCAATCGAACCGGACCGGACCAAAACATCATCTTTCACTTGTGATCACTTTCTGTTGTTCGAGCGCATGGCGAGGATCTGAACGAGACGGATGCTTGGACAAGTCAGCATACACCCGAATACACTACTATTACACCCACAAAATATTGATCATGTCAAGCTCCAAGGCAATTGCCTCTTTCATGGGGTCCCTGGGAATGGCACCCATCTCTGCCATGCGTGCGTGTTGCAGAATTTTTTGAGTGCTATGCGAAAGTCAGGGGGAAAATGGAAAGAAGCTGGGTAAATACCCACTCATAAAGCACAAATCCGCCGAACACGGCGAGACCACCGTACAGGGAGATTGACTCGGCGACAGCGAGCCCACGCATACCAAGCGGGAGGGCCATCGGAGCTAATGAAGAGAGTGCTACGACAGTCACACCAGCAAGGAGTGGGCCACCCATGTAGAGATACTTGTCATTTCTGTCCAACACTTGGGTGCCTTGTCAAGGAATCAACATATAGAGGACACACTTTGCAGTTGCACCAACATAAGACAGAGAACCGACAACCCCGCAAGTATACAGTGCAGCACGGGACAAAATAGCTGGACTCAGGAAGAAGAGTGGGCTGAGCGTTGCTGCTTGACAGGCGTTAAAGCCCTACGGAGAGTTAGAAAATGTACGTTCTTCAAAATGAGACCGCCTTGCCAGCCAAAAGAGGTGCTTCTGCACTGTCCTTTCAGGAGGCGTGTAATAAACCCCTATCATTGATCCGATGCTTCCAACGAGACTCACTCCGAGTACAAGCCCTGCAGAAAGCAAGTATAATGAAGAATGCCGAGAAAAGCCGTATAAGAATACATACATGGATTCGCCGACATGACTCTGAAAGCGACCCCTGATCTGAACATGCCTCGGGCAGCCAGCGCGGTGAGGGCAAGGCCACCGCCGGTATATTTGAAGCTGTCATGCAGATAGGACTGCTCGGCAGACGTTAATGAGTCGCGAGTGTCTCTATTCAAGAAACCTTCTGCGACGACGACAGTACCTGCCACAGCGGCCTGCACAGTTGAATAAACAGACGGAAGTAGGCGGTATTTCTACATACGGCTGTGATCGCAAATTTTTTCCAGGCATCCTGTGAGGAAGTCTGCGTCATAGTCTGGGCATCTGTGATGATGGAGCGGGAAAGCCTGAGCGAAGGAAATTGCGGAATAATGATAGAGCGTTTCTGGGCTACATTGAGAGTACCAAAACGAGCGCTTGAGAATGGCTGGATCCTCGAGCGGAGGACGGCGGCTGGTTGCAAGGCTGCCTTGAAGAACATGGGAAGGACGAGTGGGTGATGTCAGATGTCAATGACATAATATTATTTCGCTCGGCACCATAAATAAATAGATATTATTTTACACATTCCGAGGTAACTTTGCCGGATCGACGACGCCAATGACCTTGTGCTCCATCGCGAGCGCAATCAGACTTTGGTCTCCCCATTTCTTCCAGTCAATCTCAAACACGCCCGTCTTCTCGCCGCTTGACCACGTCCACGTCCGTTCTCGCGTCTCCACAGCGATTAGTTTTGCCATTTCTGCGAGAGGTTCAACCGAACCCACCTTGACATCATACATGTTCAACGATCCATCCCCACCACCGCTCACCAGTAGAGAACCGTCAGGGCTAAATGACAGGGCAAACACATACTTGGTATGATCCGTAAACACTTTCAAGCAGTCCCCCGTTACCGAATCCCACAACCTGGCCGTGAAATCAAACGATGCCCTGTCGCAGAGTAAGGTTACACACGCACCATCTGAATCAAGTCACTTACGTTGCTACCAGCTCGTGCTCCCCCGCCTGGTTGTTCGGACACCATTTGATCGAGGTCAGACACCGTTTGTGGCCCTTTAGAACGACCTCTGTAGTTATCGATTTTTCCGGATGTTCAATTTTCCATATTCGGGCGGTCGTGTCATCCGAGCATGTGGCCAGGCGTGTACGTGACGGATTGCATTTGAGCATATTCAGCTCTCCTTCATGCCCCCTGGTCTAGCGTCAACTCCAATAACAGATATTTCGCTCGACCAACGTACCTGAGCGTTTGGATGGGTTTAGTTCCGTTTAGGGAAACAATGTGAACCACACGATCACTCCCACCACTCGCAAACGTAGACTCGTCAATCCAGTCAACATCTAGACAACAAGCTTCTGACACGCCTTTTAAGTTGAATCCTCCCTGGCAAACCCAAGGAAACGTTACCTTCGTGATTTCGATACTGTCGATACAGTCGTTTGTTTTTAATGTCCCACACACATGATGTGCTGTCTAAGCTCGCAGTTGCTATCCATTGTCCCGAAGGAGAGAACTTGGCAGCAAAAATAGGTCCCTTTTAGGTATCAGTATAAATCGCCGTGAGAACGCGACCATTGTCTGACCTTGTGGTGGTTGTCTGTAAGATATGCTTTTCCTGCAGAAGTATAAATTCGAAGTGCTGAATCGTATGATCCTATCGCAACCAGAGAGCCGTCAGGGCTCCAGTCAATGGACGTCAAGTCAGCTTGGGGAGAGGCAGCAAGGTTCGATAATGTCAAGGTCGGCCGTAGGGAACCTTCATATGAGCCAGACGGAACATTCCAATAATTGACTGTGGCATCGCGTGATCTGTTGTGTGTCAAGTCAACGTTGGAGTGAACCGTTCTGGATAACACATACCCAGATACTAGCTGTCCCGGCGTAGTTGGACTCCAAGCGACAACGAAAACCTAGAAGCTCCATTACCAAGAATTGCTATCTACTTGGGCAAAACTCACCTCGGCCTTGTGTGCTTGCAGCAAGCTAACCGGATCCGGACGCTTCGTCTTCGATTTCTTAACCGCACTCTCCGAGGACAATTGTTGCACCTCGGATGGTTTCGCTTCCTTTGGGGTTGTGATGGGAGGCCCTACAGATATTACACGTCGTCCGGTGGCACAACCGTCAAACACGACTAGCGTACCGTCTACAACCATCGCTGCATGAATACATTCAGCCTCCTTTCTGGCACGCTTTTCAGCGCGTCCATCCTCGGTAGGTGTAATTGACTTTCGCTTGACGCCGGTCTCGCCTGTCAGCATAGCTGCATTGGATTCTCCGGGTATTTGTGGAGCAAGCAAGGCCGTCGGATTCGGGTCTAAAGAGCACACGTGATGCTCGAGCAGAGAGAAGGGACTTTTGCAGTTCTTTGCGAACGAATCGCCTTTCCAATGAGCCTCGACTTCGGCATACAAAAGTGCCTTGCTGAGACGTTCTACCAGCTCACCGCGGGGAATGTGTTTCTTGATGTGATGGGATTGATCCAACCGACCTTCCATACGTAGTGAGAAAGCTGAATGCTGAAAACCTGCATTTCAAGTCAGAGAAGGAAACGGACCGTCGTTTGTAAACATACCAGAGTCTTGAAAGTAAGCATGTATGAGGCAGTTGACCTCGTCCGCAGTGATAGTTATGGGGACGGTCATCGTGGGTGTGTCGAGCGCGAACGAGTGCGGAGTTGCAAAACAAAAGTAGGTCGAGTGGTCGGCTGAGTACCAAACAGTTCCGAATGTCTGGCTGATCGTATTACCTTCACCTACGGGTTCGATTCAGCTCGTGAGAGTCGGAAGCATCCTTTCCCCATGCCTGAATACGAGTTTGATATCGGCATGCCCGACGACGATGACGACGACGACGAGGCGTACGACGGCCCCGACGCTTATCTCGAGGGTGACGATAACTCTCTTGAGTTCGAACAAGGTGTCCTCGCACATTCACGAGACCCGCGAGGCGCAATCGACATCGCTCAGATCTTGCGTTGTAAGCGCCTCGCTCCCTCCGGCCACACCCCCCTCACGTCCCATCCACTAGCACTTTTTGATCTCCAACAGTTGCAGCCCGGCAGTGCTACAGAGGGGACCGCTGGATCTCGCAACAGCGAAGGGAACTCGATCTATGGCGACTTGGTACGTTTGTTGCGGACCGGCCCCTCCACCGGAGACCTAGACGAAGGAGACGACGGTGCGGACGAGGATGACGACGGATACACAACCGGTTCAGCTTGGAACAGACAATGGTATCCTCCCCACACGGAACCTCAAAAGAAGGGTATCGAATTGCTCATGAGCGGTGACTTTGGCCGTGTGAGCAACAAACTCAGATCCGACAGGGGCAGTAGGAATGTCTCTCGCCTGCTCCTAGACCGGTTTTCCACTCCCCGAGGCATCTTTTCCAGGGAGGAGTTATCCAGTGTACGCGCCACCCAGCCTCACTAACCGGGATATCGTGCTTATACATGCCCGCCCAGGAGCTCATACCCAACTCCAACGGGACCGCTGTCGCTTCAAATGGGTCCAACCTTTATGTTGGACAGTTCTCTAAAGGTGACCAGCTCAGTGCATGGTGATGTCTTCCATCCAAACCTCATATCTCTGCCGAATAGACTCATCCTTTTATTATACGTGTTGTCAAGGTCAGTCAGCGGCTTAACCCTTCTTTGACTGTATCTTGAGCTTCCAGTCCAACAGATTTCCGTCTACACGTGTATGACATGACGTTGCCTCCCACCAAGCACATCAAACCTTGGCGGAACCCACAGCGCAGATCATCGGCCTTTGGTGATCCTGATCGTGATCATGAGTCCACCCTAAAGGTGTTGAAAACCATCCAAGGACATCCAGGCAGATGGACCATCACCGATTCTCATCTGAGCCCCGACAACGAAAGGCAAGATTTCAATTTCAGGGCAAAAGTGATGACACTGAACAATACAATTCAGAATGATTTATTCGTCTATCGTGAGTTATTCGATACTACCTTGTGCAATTACATCACTCTCAGCGTCATACGGCAGTCACCCACAGTGTATATGTCAAACACGTTAGATTCTTCCACAGTACAGACACCCATCCATTTTGCTGATCAAGGCCGCCGTCAAAACCGCTCCTTATGGGGTGGTTATGATGAGGATGGTTTTGGTATTTGGAGCTGCAGATTTTCTGCTGATGGTAACGAAGTGATCGCAGGTGGAAATGGACATATTTTTGGTAGGAGACGTATCAGCATCGTAAGGTTGCACTCTTACGCACCGTCTAGTGTACGACCTCCTGGCCGATCGCAGAACAGTCAAAATCAAGGCACACTCGGATGATGTGAACAGCTGTTGTTGGGCAGATACCGCGTCAGGAAACGTTTTGATCAGCGCATCGGATGATATGTTCATCAAGGTCTGGTAAGACGGTGCCTTTTTACCCTACCCCTCTCTTGCTGATCATTGTCTGTGGCAGGGACAGACGGTCACTGGGAAGATCACGAAAGCCATCAGGAGTTCTTGTTGGTCACACTGAAGGCATCACGTTTGTTTCTGCCAAGGGAGACGGAAGATACATTGTCTCAAATGGCAAGGATCAGGCAGTTCGATTGTGGGATCTCCGCAAGATGTGCAGCAGCGATGACTTTGACTCGTTTGCACACATAGATTATAGATGCCGAGACTACGACTATCGGTAGGGCTTGTGCAGTCATGGCATGCTCACGACTGATGCCCATCCAAAGATACGGCCATTTCCCGAAGCCTAGGCGTCCCGCGCATCCAAAGGATTGTAGTGTCATGACTTATCGAGGACACGCAGTCCTGCGCACCCTCATAAGGTGTAATTTCAGTCCGGTGGAAACCACAGGGTGTCAATACATTTACTCAGGGTCTGCGGACGGGAGAATTCACGTGAGCAAAGATTGTTTTAAATGTTCTGTTCGTCTCATCGTAATCAATGGAATACTACTCAAAGATCTGGTCACTGGATGGCAGAATTGTGCAGGTGTTGGATCGTTCGCGAACGCTGCCAATGTCATTCGAACCATCTGGTCCTGAACCAGAGTCCCTAACGACACCCCGTGCGACCGTCTGCGTCCGAGATGTGAGCTGGAGCTCGAGGGTGATAACCGCTCCTGCGTGCCAAAGTGCTTGGTCGCTGATGCATGTTACAGGAACCTGTGCTGATGAGTGTTGGCTGGGAAAGCTCTCGTGCTGGCGGCAGCATTGTCGCCCGCCATGAATGGAAAGGGCTTTCAAAAATGGCCCACTCACTGGAGGACTTTGCTGAGAAGCAACGTTTAGAAACGGCTCAGAGGGCAGTAACGCGAGCCACAGGATATCGACGTATTCCTGGGGCGTTCGAGGATGATGAAGAGGATGATGATTGACTTATCTACGATGTGTTGTTTTGTGTATCAGTATTATCATTACTACTAGGAGTGGAATCCAGCCAAACGCACCGAGCCCCTCATGGCCCAACTCTTCGGTTTCCCTCCAGGTTATTTCGTTATTCGCTCTACCGCGACTGGCCGTCTGTGGGACATCAGTTCAGACGAAGTCGAGGACGGTACACCAGTCATTCTATGGCCAGAGAAAGAACAATCACTCGTTGAAGGTGAGCAATCAGGACTATGATTTCGTCATCACGAACTCATGAATATATACAAGGGCTGAGAAGCCCAGAAGCGAATAACCAGGTCAGTAGCTCCTAGTATCGTAATAACGTGATACTCAACCCGGTCTCGTGTTAGGTGTATTTTGTAGATACTTCCGGCGCATTGTGTTCTCGAGCTTCAGGTCACGCAATGGACGTCGAAGGTATGCGCCAGGTGGCAGAAACGATATGTTGGTGACCAATTTTGATGCTCACTAGGCGACCGCCTTGTGCTGAGGCATAGGCGACCGATTTCCCAACCGTACCCAAACGCATATTCGCATCCGCTTCCACAGTTCTCGTACGACCAAGACAAACAGGAAATCTCTGTGACGTTCTCATGCGACCCTACATACCCACCACCAGGAAGTGCACCTTCGAATGGATGGCAAAAGAAGAAGTACATCCTCTCATCCCTTCCAATGAGGAGACCCAAGTCTTTTATCGATAATGCTTCAGCTTTTTTGTCCGCAACTGTTGCAGCACCGTTTTCGTTCTTTTCTGGGAATGCAGCTGCACAACCAAAGAGCACGCCGGAAGAAGTCTTTGGAGGAGACATCGATCTGGCAGAGGATGAAGTATTAGAACAGGATCGCGGAGAAGAGGGTGAGGTTGATGACTCGCCCGAACCCCATCGGGATCTTCGTCTTCTTTCCATCGATCCAAGGGATGAAAATCCCAAGGGGCCAAGCCCCAGGAAGCGTAGGCAGTGGCAGGTCCTTGCATTGCGTACCAAATATGCTGCTCACCGTCGTACTCAATCATGAACTATCATTGTACAGCTATTCGCGATTTGTGTTGTCGTACAGAGGGTATCGAATGATGTTCCCATGCGTGGTTCCACGGTGGTCACCTGCCACTGGTTCGGCGGGAATTATCCAAGGGGCGTGTTTTTGACTGATCAATCAATCAATCCAGGCTCACGTCGCAGTGACTCCCATACTACGAGTGATGAAGAATCTTTTAGCTTTCTACGTCGCTGTCGTGCTAGCTGAAGCTGCTTGTAGAGTTCAGCAACCCTTATCGCCTGGGGCGGAAACATGGCTATCGAAATACGGAAAACAGATCGATCAACCGTTCTCGGGACCGCTGGCTTTCTCGCATGCAGACTATGTGCGTTGTTTGGAGGACGAAACTGCTACATTCGACATTGCCGTTCTCGGGATACCATTCGACACAGGAACCAGTTACCGTCCTGGTGCACGCTTTGGGCCGTACGCGATCCGCTCAGGTAGCAGACGTCAAAGACCCAGTCGAGGTTACACCCTGGCATGGGAGAGCAACCCTTACTCGTCAGGTTTGAGAATTCTTGATTGCGGAGACGTATGTCTTGGTTATAAGTTATGACATGGTATTTCCGCTAAGTTCACATATATCCAGGTCCCTACCATACCGTTTGACAACGCACTTGCAGTAGATCAAATGGAAGTCGCATATGCTACCCTGCTTGCGCGACCTCTAGCATCAGGCACCTCAGTCTGGCCGCTCGGAGCGCGTTTAGCAACAGATGGTCGGGAGCACCCAAGGATCATCAGGTATGTAATGACGACGACACATCTTTGACCGAGTCCTCACTGTGTGGTCTAGTCTCGGCGGCGATCACACCATTGTTCTTCCTATCCTCCGTGCACTCAATAAAGTCTACGGGCCCGTCTCGGTCATTCATTTCGACGCTCATCTTGACACGTGGGATGGATACCCTGGTGCTGTGACGGATCAATCACGCATCACCCATGGCACATTTTTTCACATCGCGAACGAGGAGGGCCTCATCGCCAATTCTAGTATCCATGCGGGTATTCGGTGCAAGCTCCAAGTGAGTAGTAATACTAGAGGGCTGCACGTCGATTAAGCTGCTCTCCAGGATATTACCGACCTGACGATGGACGAATCAGTGGGATTTCATTTCATCACGAGCGATGACATTGATGACCATGGCGTTGCTTCCATCATCGACCGGATCAGGAAAAGAGTTGGAGATACGCCAGTGTATTTGAGGTTAGGGCTTTCTCGACAGGTAACGGGCCTGATGCTGACCTCGCACACAGTTTCGATATTGATGTCATCGGTGTGCATTTTCATCTTTGAGAAGAGCGTTAGCTGACATCTACCGATAGATCCTGGCATGGCACCGGGTAGTGAGTTTCTGTCTGACCGCACATAATTGAAAGTACTCAGTGGGGATGTAGCTGGTACCCCCGAGGCAGGAGGATGGACAAGCAGAGAAGTCAAGCGCATCATCAGGGGTTTGGCTGGTTTGAATTTTGTGTTCGTGTCGCACAGTGCGCCTGCTTTCCAGGTTCTTACACCTTTTTCACAGTGGCGCGGACGTCGTTGAGGTCGCACCTGCGTATGACCACGGTAGGATCATTCTAAATGACTGGGCAATTTCTGATGGAAGATATGCAGCTGAGATCACTGCTACTGTGGCAGCAGACATCGTCCACGACCTGCTCTCCTTGCTCGTATCATCCTCGGGACCCAAGTCTACCAGTCTTCCGGGTACATGGCCAAGGGACGAACTTTGAGCAAGTATCAGCCTTCCTATCATCACACCAGATCTAGCGCTGAAATCTTGGATTAGGAAACGAAGAAACAAGTGGATGTGGTAAATATGATCAGGAGCATGTCCGTAGCTTGAAGTCTGTACATTCTAGAACGGACACCTTTTGGTGTACCCCCCCGTTAACGAGGATTATCCTGGATAATCGATCTTGTGGAAGCAATGCATGCAAATTGATACAGGGGTATCGTTCAGGCCATACAAAAATTGTCCTGGAAACGGTCCGTACGATAAAGGAGGGCTCGCATAACTCAGTAGTGGGTGTTATTTCACTCAACCTTTGTATCCCCATTGACCAGGAGCGCCAGGTGGTCCAGACTCATACGTCGGAGGACTGTCGGCGTAGTGTGCCGATGAAACTGGTGGAGACATTACGATATTGTTCTTTGGTCCCCTCGGTCCCCTGACAGGACTGGCGCTTGTTGGCGCGCCAGGAACTTGAGTATTGATAGCGAGTGGGGACCGCGAAAGTGGCGGGGGAGTCGAGTGTGAAGGAGCCTGGTAGTGTCCATAATAAGGATCACTGTAGGGGTCATTTACTGGTGCAGCCGGCACAGCGGTCGTGCCGTATGCATAACCGCGATCTGGTTGGAGAGGCGGAGATCTGGGGGTGTTGTACGGAGCACCATATGGCGAGTGAGAACTGTCCACCATAGTGGCTGTAGAGTTGTAAGTGTCCGCATTGAATGCGCCATACGGATCATATGATTGCTCGTCTGGTAATACCATGAGGAACCGGAAAGGAAGTGAAAGAAAACTTACAAGAGTGGCCTGCGGGATTATGACCGTACGCCTGCGGACTGTATGGGTTGTGGTTGTACTGATTATCTGGAGAGGGATTGTACGTGGCGGCCACAGGAGCCGAGGCGGGCATCGTAGTGTTGGACGATGGCGGATATATAGAGGGGGTAGTTGTAGTGGTGGTATGGGTGATATTACTAGCGCGACGTTGTGGTCCTTGGGCATGAGAGGAAGGGTTGTTATACTCGTCCACAGCGCGCGTGCCAGGGGGTGCTTGTATATAACCACCCCCTGCATATCCTCTTGCAGCAGAGCGACCATAGGCTCCCATGCCAGCTTTTCCGGAAGTAGAAACACTCTGATTATCGCGGTAGGGTACATCTTCTTCAAGGAATACTTCGTCTCCATCGACGCGAGCCTTGAGTGGCTGAGATTGGTCATATTCGTGGAAGGCAGGCAAGCCAACCTCGGGCTGAGCTTGACGGGCCTTTCGGTCAGCCTCGGCTTTGACAGCATCGAGGCGCATTTGTTCATTGGCGTTGTATCCATTTAGACCGATCGGAGTGCCGACTTTTCCTCCCCATGCGTCGCGCGAACGACGTTTGATGCAGCATCTGCCAAGGCCATAGAAGCAACCGCTAAAGAAGAGAAGGATCCATGCAACGAGAGTGAGCCAGACGGCATTGCCAATGGATGCGGATCCGCCTTGTACCGAGTTTATGCGAGATTTAGCTACGAAGAAGATGGCAATGTCGAAGATAAACGCTACGAGGGCAACGGCAGCAGCAAAACCGGATATGCAACTGCTGAAGCAATTCATGGCCAATTCACGGACATGAGCAAGGAGGCCAAACAGGGTGGCGACGCCAGCGAGGCCGAAAGCGACGATATGGAGTACGAGGACATAAGTGAGCCATTTGACGACGACTTGAGGTATTTGGATAGAGGTCGTGTCACCAACAAGTGCGTTTATGTCTTGGGAGGAGGGTAAGTCGAGGTGGAGAGCAAATGGAGAATGACTGACTGAGCTCATATCCGACGGTTGCATTTGAACAAGTGGTGGAGGAACCTACGGTCGCACAGTAACCAAGCGTGCCAAAAGTGATCTCGGTTTGAACGCCTTGAACTGCGAGGGAGGCTTTGAGGAAGTAAACGGACTTGATGAGGGGAACGGAGAAGGCGACGACTGCGAGGATGATTGATGCAGCGAGGGTTATAACGAGCCCAGGCGTAGCTGGTCTGATGCAACTGCTCATAATGAGAAAAAGAGAGAGAGGAGAATATTGTGGCTGTGTATTGCACAGTCGGAAGGTTT